>PVKA01006269.1:0-84708 GCA_004027165.1 Ctenomys sociabilis | reverse complement strand
TGAAAAGACAACCCACAAACTTTGAAAAAATCCTAACTAATAAGCAATCAGACAGAGGACTACTGTCTAGAATTTATAAAGAACTAAGATATAACAGGGCCCTCAAATTTAAAGACCCAATTCAGAAATGGGCATCTGAGATGAATACACACTTCTCAGAGGACGAAATTAAAGAAGCAAATAAATATATGAAAAAATGTTCCACATCGCTAGCCATTCATGAAATGCAAATAAAAACAACACTGAGATATCATGTCACTCCGGAAAGAATGGCTATCATAAGGAAATCAACCAACAACAAATGTTGGAGAGGTTGTGGGGAAAAGGGAATGCTTCTCCACTGCTGGTGGGAATGTAGACTGGTACAACCATTGTGGAGGTCAGTGTGGAGACTCCTCAAAAGAGTAGGACTAGAAATCCCATTCAAGCCAGCTATCCCCCTACTAGGAATTTTCCCAAAGGATTTGGATACATTGTATCATAGATACGTAAGTGTACCTATAGCAGCGCAATGTGTGATAACAAAATCTTGGAAACAACCAAGATGTCCATCACATGAGGAATGGTTGAAAAAGATGTCGTATTTCTATATAATGGAGTATTACTCAGCTATTAAGAATGTAAGTTTGAAGCATTTATACTGAAGTGGATGCCACTTGAACATATACTCATAAGTGAAATAAACCAGACACACATGTGTAAATATTGTATAGTCTCCCTAGTATAACAAGCGAAAAGCAGAAATACAAAAGGAAACGTACAATAAGTAAAATCAATTGAGTAAGATAACGCAAAGTGAATGGCATATGCTGCAGGATACTAATCAGCTTTTCTTCTGGATGGTTAACAACCTAAGATCACAAGTCAGAGTTGGAGAAATAGAAGAGCCACAAGGCCAGCCAACACTTTGGCCCTAGCCTTTCAAGGTCAGCGAAGACTCAGGACATAGGAGAACCTGTACTGCAACATCATGAAATTCAGGTGAGCTCCAAATTTTCTGAACAAGGAGATTATGGAGCCACAGAGGAAAGAGATTGAAATTCTAAAGTGTGCCTGGGGAGAGTCACATGAAGAGAAAACTTTCTCTCAAGCTCCCACGGAGAGCAATCTGGTCAAGCATTGGCCGTGACTCATCCACATGGATGACACAAAAGAACTACAGAATAATGTACAGGACTACAAGATATAAACCCTGAGAGGACTTCAATGACCACATAGGAAATATAAAGTTCATGTGTTGGTATATAAGTCTTGATCTACCTAGGTCTTAACCATCCAGCAGAAAAGTATAAAAATGAAGTATACATCGTGAGCCCATAATATTAAGCTGAGCTGTAAATGGCTATGGTCGACAATTTCTTTGAATAACTCATTATGATTGTAGAATGCTGGACGGTGTCGAGTTCAAGCACCTAAGTTAGTTGAATGTCAATGGAGTGCCCACTTTTGACAGGTGTAGACAAAGGAAGGGGTGTAGAAAGAAAAAATCATGATGTGTGTGTATTGACAGTACAGTTGGGATAGATAACGCTGTGCTTCTACACAATTCTATGAGAGGCAAGATCTGCACTATGGTGGTTGGACAGGATATTATGTCAGCTTTTAGTGCTATGGTCATCCTCTAGGTAAATAATTATTGAATTTTTGATATAATTCAGGTATAAAAAAATAAGATAAGTAAGCAACTACACTCTTAATTCACTGATAAGAGATATCTGCTAAAATATCTGTAAATATAATATCATGTATGCACCTTGTACAATACCAAAACGTTATGAAAACAGTTTGCAATGTATTAATTCATCGAATCTGTATGGTTAAGGTGTCTTGAAACTGTCTGATTGACATTTGTATTTCAATAAAATAAAAATAAATGAAAAATAAATAAATAAATAAAATAAAAATAAATAAACAACTAATTAAAAAAAAAAAAGGATAAGCTTGAGACATTTCTAGCTGAATGGATATACCTTGAGACCTTTCTTTTAAATGAAATAAATCAGATACATGTTTAAATACTGAATTATTACTCTGGTACAAGAAACTGAGTGTAAATAAGAACCAAAATGTGTAATAAGACATTGGGAGATGGAAAGAAAGTGTTCAAATGAGAAAGGGAACAAGGGAGGGGTTAGAGGAAAAGGAAATAAGGAACAAGAAAAAAAAGAACATAAGGAAAAAAATGAAAACAAAGCTTTTGTAAATAAAAGGCACTGAAGAGGGGAGGGGAATGGGAAAAAAGCAGCAAGATGTTATGTACAAGAACAAATTTCCAGCCGGGCATGGTGGTGCATGCCTGTAATCCCAGCACTGGGGAGGCTGAGGCAGGAGGATTGTTGTGAGTTCGAGACCAGCCTGAGCTACAAAGTGAGCTTAAGGCCAGCCTGAACTGCATAGTGAGACCCTGTCTCAAAAAGACAAAAAAAAAAAAAAAAAAAAAAAAAAAAAAAAAAAAAGAACAAATTTCCCATGATGAATTAACATTCATGATGTATCTACACACACACACACACACACACACACACGCACAGCAATGAATATCTCAAATGTACCAATAAACTTTTAAAAATGTGTAAGAATTTTAAAAGTAAATTAGATTTGAAAAAGACAACCTACAGTAGCTAGTCAGGCTTTCAGCTTGAAATATCTTAGAAAAGATAAGCATAGGCATCTGTGCCATTTGGCTCATCTATTGCTTTACCTAATAAACTTGTATGAGATGCTAAATGACTTACTTGCTCAAAAATCCTCTGCTAGTATGTCAAGTAGGATGGATTTGGAAAAAACCTCCTCTGACTTCAAAGCCCTTTCTAATATGTTTCTTATTGTTTATAGAAATTGCTGACCATCCAGAATGTGTTGCAAATACACAATTAGTCAGTGCTATCTCTCAGGTAATTCTTTTCAGTGCTGTGAAGTTTGGACACCCATGCCTTTTCAATAGCCCTCAAATAATGTCATAAACTGCATGAACAAACACAATAGCAAACAGGTGCAAATATTCACTAGCTGTTGCACATTATGTAAGCAAAAGAAATCAAGCCTAATTAATACAACTTCTTTGAAGATTGTATCTATGTATTTCTCAACTCAGGAACAGTGGAATATATAAGGCAAGCATGTATTTCAACCTCTCATTTTTAAAAGCTGTAGTATATAACATAATGTATTCACTAGTAACAGAACTGCAAATTGCTCCAGTCTGTACATAATGAAACTTCATGATACTCAGCTATCAAGGCCATAAATTATCTTCAGCTCATGATCTACCTCTTTTGTCAATGGCTTTTCTCTTTTACTGCAATCAGCCACTGACATCTGTTTCATTAGTTCATGGCAATAAAGAATATGATTCACCAAAGAGGCAGAGTTCCACAATCTGTATTAAGGAGTAGTAGAGTCAATTTGTTCTGCTCAGGATGGCTGGAAAAAAAAATTCTAATTTAAATACTAAATTGCTGATTTTTCTTGACCTCCAAGGTTCATAATACCACTCAATTTAAGAACCTACATTTTTCTAACCATTTTTTGTTTTTTAAACTGTAAAAAGAAGTTAAAGAAAAGTCAAATTTAAAAAGGCTGTAAAGAAAAAGGGTACTAATATACTTCAACATCTATCCTAAGTCCCAAGTTTTCCAGAAAAATTCACAAAACATTTTATTGTTGTCTGTTAAACAGTTAAGAAACATGAGACCACATAAACGTCATTAAAAACTGAAATATCCTTGGCACCTAATTACATAATGTTTTACAAAGTAACACATGTAAATCAAAAAAATCATGTTTCAGTCTACAAGTTACCAAAAAGATAGACATTAAACTGTACACAAAATTATGCTCAAAGTTGAAACAATTCTTTCAAAATAATTAATTCTATACTTCAAAAAGACTTATTTTCAACTGGAAGACACAAGATGAAAAATCTTTTAGAACAGAAGTCAACAGAGTATTGATGAAGAACTGAGACAAATCTTCCAAATCTATGTTATGACTGAAAGTAATATTATTTTGTCATCCTCAAAGAAATAAAAAATTTAAAATGTTTCACAGTAATATGTTTAATAATCTTTTTAGATGCAGACATGTAGTTCAACAGAAATCTAACCCCTGATTAGCTCAAGCCCTGATTAGCTCAACCTTGCAATTTCTAGTAGCACTGTAACACTGTAGCACTGTACAGGACTAACAGTCCATCACTACAACTTCAAATACAAACACTAACATTTTTCCCTTCTTAGAAATAAGTCTCTCCAGCATAAAAGTTTTCTTATTGACATTAAAAAACAAACAAAAAAATTTCCTGGGGCAGGCCAGATAGCTCAACGGACTAAAGTGCCTGCTTACGCAAAACACAGGGGCCAGGGATTGATCCCATGTGCCAGGCCGGCCCCGCCCCTAGGGCGCAATGAGGTGGCAATTGAGACAGCTGTAATCCTAGCACTTGGGAGGCTGAAAACAGGAGAATCACTACAAGTCTGATGTGTATAGTGAGACCCTGAACTAAATTAAAAAAAATAAAACTTCCTTGCCTTCGTAACCCCTTTTAATTTCAGCTAATATACTAAGGAAATTTCTAAATGCTGTGGAACGCAAGCCACCTTGTTTGTTATGCAAATTGTGAATTTAAAGTAATTTTTTTTTGCGGAATCAGGCCCTTGTGCTTGCCAGGCAAGTGCTTATTCTACTGAGCCATTTCCCCACCTTAAATAAATTTACTTACCAAAACTTTACTTACTCAACTTTACCAAAATGCCTTAATTTGTAATCTTTTAGATTTATATCCCTACAAAAATAGTATCACAGTATGAAGTTTATAGGAGCAAAAGCTGTTAAATTTTCTTTTTCATGTTAGAAAAATAACTGCTACTCACTGCACTATAATTTTCTTCAAAACTGTTGGTTCTTAATTTCTGAGTACACAAAGGAGATAAATTTATTAACTTGATAATTTATCATATTATGACTAAATATTTTGATGCCCAATTACAAAACAATCTTCCTATAATTTTTCCTAGAGCCATCATTTATGTTATCTTTTTTCCACCAAATTTATTGCTAGACTATAGAGAACTATTTCTACCATGAGTAGGATTTTAAGTAATTGAATAGCTTATTTTCTGGCACATGAAATAACTATAAGCCTGCAGCTACAGCATTTCAGCACCAGATGGGGCTTTTTGCACAGGTATATGAAATGTGTGCAGCCTAAAATGAAGACAGCTGAGTGAAAACTCAAGAGGACAAATAGAGTAAAATGGTAAGAATACATTTTTAAATTGGATTTAGCAACATTATATAAGCAAAGCTGCCACAAAGCAAAACCTCAGGATGCTTATCATAAAAAAAAATTATTAGCGAATTTCTTATTAATTCATTTTGTATTTACAGGAGGTAGGTTGGTATGACAAAAACAATTAACAAAGTCAGTTGCAGCTCTATGATTTGTAAATAATTTGACTTTGTGGAAGTTGCTTAAACTCCTGGAACTTTTTCTTTTTTAATGTATTTGGTACAGAGTCTCATTACTCAGCTCGGGTCCATAGTGAACCTCCTGTTTTCAGCCTCCCTAGCGCTGGGATTACAGGCTCTCGATGGCCAGCTCAGTGTGCCCAGGGGTGGAGCTGGCGTGGCATGTCATGTCTTTTTGGATGCAGACATGTAGTTCACCAGAACCCCACTCCCTTTGCCTGCCTAAGCAGGCACTTAGTCCACTGAGCTCTTTCTCCAGCCCTTGGAACTTGTTTTTATATGTGTTGAGAGAGAGAGAGAGAGAGAGAGAGAGAGAGAGAGAGAGAGAGGTATCATTAGCATAATGATAATACCTGTGGGTGACTTAGTGGATCCTAGTTTTCCTATCTTTTTAAGACAAGGTTTCACTAAGTTGCTAAACTGCCCAAGTTTGACGCAATCTACTTGTATCTGTCTCCTAGAGTAGATAGCTTAGAGGCCTGTACCACCACACCTGCTCCCTATCTTCTTTAACAGGAACCTCTGAACATATTTGTAGTTCAATGTATATCTTGATCTAACTTGAAAAGACAAAACATCTGGGCTGGTCACTAGCTTATTTTAGAGTAAACTCAAAAATTTCATCAAGATTTGAATTATTTTTGTATTCATTTTTGCATGGGTAGGTGACAATACACAGACACATTTAACTTCTGGAAACTACAGCAAAAAAACAATGTGCAATAATGTGTATGTTTTACACTTCCCTGCTTGAAAATCAAAGATGTGAGGCAGGAAATTAGAGAGGTCATTAAGCCAAAGAGTGTGATTAGGTAATACTGAAATAAAAAGAGTAACATATTATAACTTAATGAGAAATAAATACTTAAAATACTCTGAAAAGTTTAACCTTACTTTCTCCTCCTCTTGATAATATTTCAAATAGATATTCATGACTAAGACAAAATTCTCCATAAAATTTAGAGGTATATTACACCAAATATACAAAGAAAATAATTTTTCAATAGACATTTATATGTCTGACATTGAAAAGTATATTTTACCTAAGTTTGCATATGCATGAAACCATCCAAAAAGAAAAATCCTGCTGAAGCCCATTAATTTGTTTCAAAATATATTTTCCTTTATAAAGATCACAAGCTTATGTAAAAGTTTCTAAGATATGTCAATTACAAAATGAAAAAAATATATATAGGAAATATATTCCTAACCTCAATCTCTTTAATTATTGATCCACATTATTGACTGCATTAAATATTTCACTCAATATATACTAAATATCAATAAATACTACTTTTTCTTCCCTTAAGGAGTTAATGTTTCAGGAAAATACAACTGACAGCGATAGTCTTTTTTTTTTTTTTCCCCACAAATACTTACACCTATTTGAAAGCAAATCTGTGTACCTTAATTTACAAAGAACAGTAAAATACTACTTTAAAAAAAAATCAATCAACATGATTTTTATCATCTAATAAAATGGCATATACAGTGATTTCAATTTTGACTTGAAAGTTAGTATATGCTAGAAAGTTATACATTAAAATGTGGTAGCCATCTCCTCTAATTATTGGTTATTTCCATTATTTTTCTTCATTTTTATTTTCTGAGGCAGGGTCTCATGATATATTATTTCAGGCTGGCTCTGAACATACTAGTTTGTAGCCTAGGCTGGCTTCACACCCATGATGATTCTCCTGCCTCCTTCCTGAGTGCTGGCATTGCAGGCATGTCAGTACACCCAGTTTGCTCTTTTGAATTTTCAACAAAACACCAGAATTACCTTTATATAATAAAAAAGTAAGAATATTCACACCATTATGTATCCTACATAAGAAAATATACAATGCTATATTTTTACAAATATGTAACGTGGAATATCCGTGAAATGTATTAATTTGATTTGAAAAAAATTGTGACGATTTCAACCTTTTTTTAAAAAGATATTATTTCCTCTGTACAAGGACTCACTCTACTGGAGACACAGAGACTACACAGTGTAATATTTCTGAATTTCTTATTTTCAACAAACACTAGTGGGCAGTGTTTTCAGAACTGAACTCAAGTTCCTTCTAGTAACTGATACACTACCATTTGTATATATATTTCACTTATAGATATAATTCTTATTTTTTATATTTACTTGTATATAGTAAAATGAATTTTTGTAGTACTACAGACTGATGCCAGTCTTTTTTTGTTTTTTTTTTTTGAACAGGGTTTTACTATGTCATTATATTGCTCAGGCTGAGTTTGAACTTGAAATTCTCAATTTTGGTGCCCAGAACACTGGAATTACAGGCAGATGCCACCATACCTGGCTGGAATATGCAGTTTGTATACATGAAGCATTAGCATAAGCACATAATCTGAGATTGTGAACTGACATTATCTCACACTAAAACATTGAAAAGAGATGCCTTTTACTACTATAGCTTAATAAAAATGTACATTTTCAAAAATTAAATGCAATTAGTTAATAGAGTGGATCTTTATGAGAACACAAAGACTTTTGTCTAATCCCCCCCATTCCACTATTTATGAGACTTACGCATTGTAGCAAAGGTAGATGAGAAACTGAGAGGGTAAAATCATATATTCCAAGAAAATGCATCAAGTGTAAAGTTCATGTCTCAGAATTACATAATTTACTTAAAGGATGCCAAGGTAATATGGCATGCAGCTACAGAAAAACACATAGTACAAGAAGGTATATGCATTAAGGAAATAAACAAAGGTGAATTTGAAAGAATAAGGCAGGGCCATATAGGGAAGCACAAATATGCTATACTTAAGTTCTACTTTGTATTAATGGGAACAGAAAAGCCACTTAAGAGTCTTAGATGAGAAAGAGCTTTAACTAGATTTGTTTTGTTATAAACAACAGTATGTAGGGAATATTAGAGTAAAACGTTGGAGAAGTTAAAAACACAGGCCTAACTCTTAACAGTGCAAAACCACTGGTGATGCAGTCTTCTTCTGATGTCCTTTGAAAACACAGGGTCAGGAAAATGGCTCAGTAGAATAAGTGGTTCCCTGGTAAGCACAAGGGCCTGAGTTCAATCACTGGTTCCACAAAATAAAATAAAACACAAGGACTAGACGTAATGAAACTGAATAAATGTATCAGAAGCAAGTGAGTGAAAAGAGCATCTTCAAGACTAGATTTTTTTTTTTTGTCTGAGACAGGGTTTTACTATGCAGTTCAGCCTTGTCTTGAACTCACTTTGTACCCCAGGTTGGGCTTGAACTCTTGGTGATCCTCCTGCCTTACCCTCCAAAGTGCTGGGATTACAGGAATATGCCAACACATCAAACTAGATATTTTTAATCACTATTATGTGTGATACTTTCTGAAATCCAGGTAGCAAGATCTCCTAGATCCTAGAAATATCACAGTATAATTCAAAGACGTGAGGTGCAATAAAAAGAACGAGATTAAATTTTTTGGACTTAGGAATCTACCACGTAAGACTCAGACTCCTTATTAAAGTAACATGTCAACAGGCTGCAAAACGTAAATATCAATTGAATGCTGTTATGTCTTAGCAAAATATACTTCCAACTGAATGGTACCCATGTGAACTTTAGGATGGTATTATCCTGTTAGATATAACTTTTAATTAGTAATTGAGAGTATTAATTTATCTTGTGCATTCATAAAATTTACTTGACATGTATATAATGTCTCATATATACAGAGATTTATTAAGACTTTTTTTTTTGTCATAGTGAGACAGGGTCTATGTAGTTCAGGTGACCTTTACTAAGACATTTAAAATATATACATAAACACATATAGAGACAATATTTACATATCATTGGAAATGAAGCCAAATTTTTTAGGGATTTATATGAGGCCTAAAAATAAATGAAGTTTCCTAATGAAAGCCAGTAGTACTAATATTATTAATAAATTATCATTAGTGTAGCTTTGCATAGATTCCTTCAAATGCATATTCTTATCTCTACCACTTATTCAAGAGGTAGATGGAAGTGGAATATAGTAACAACTTTAATTACACAAATTATAAGGAACTTATTTACTAGTCTTCACCAACTCCTTCTCAAACTCCCATGTGTAAAATAAATGTTATCTTTTATTTCATTTAAAATTAATATTTAAGGGGCCGGGGAGACGGCTCAGTGGAATAAGTGCTTCCCTGGCAAGCACAAGGGCCTGAGTTCAATCCCTGGTTCTGAAAAAAAAAAAAAAAAAGGAAAAAGAAAATTAATATTTAAAGGGCCGGCTAAATAGCTCAATGGACGGTAGTGAACTAGACAGACGCAGGGGCTGGGGATTCAATCCTCAGTGTGCCATGCCGGCCCCACCCCCCAGGGGTGCACAGAAACAGCAATTGAGACTGGGCTTGGTGGTGCACACCCGTAATCCCAACACTTGGGAGGCTGTAAACCGGAGAATCACTGTGAGTCTGATCTACCTAGTGAGACCCTGTAGATCCTGTACCAAATAAAAAATTAAATTAAATTAATATTTAAAAGTAGAATCTTCATGGACTTGAAAGATAGCTCAGCAAACTAAGTGCCTGCTTTGGCAAGTGCAGTGTGGCACCTGCCACACTGGCCCTGCTCCTGGGGCACACTGAACCAGCAGACTGAGTACTGGTATAGTGGTGCAGGGTTGTAATCCCAGTGCTGGTGAGGCTAAAAACAGGAGGATCACTACAAGTCCAAGCTGTGTAGTGAGACCCTGTAACCAATACATAAATAAAAAAAATAAAAAATAAAAAATAAAAAGTCTTCATAATACTGCCTATTGGGTTTTCTGAAACTCTTTAAAATACAGAAGATATAGTCCAAAGAAACTGAATATTATTTGAGTATTAAAAAAAAAATCCACTCTGGTCTATATCTATATATTGGGTGCCACAGGTGGTTGAAATAATTATATAAAATTTAAAACCTGAGGAAAAGTCCTAAACAATTTTAAAACTATTCTAACCACTTGTTACATGAATCTTGTAAAATATTGAAGGTATTAATTTTGCCTTTATAAATCCTTTCTCAAATTCCATTTGAAGAGGATAAACATTAAAGTTTCTCAGTTCTTAGATAATTCCCTGAATTTTGCTATTTAAAAATTACATTACCTACTGCATTTAAAATGGTTTACCTATTTGTAAGGGGGGGAACCCATAAATTAAAAATTTTATGTTATTTGTTTCTTATAGAGATAGAACCCCAACCCCAGGGGCATCACAAGAAAATTTTGAAAGGCACATTATGGTAGATGTACAATGCCCACATTAATTTTTTTAGAAGTATTTCTACAGATGATTATTTTTAATTTTGAGTTTTAAGCAATGTATACTTAACAGGAAAATATCAATAAAATATTAAATTTTTAGTATGTGATGAGTGCTTATCAACATAAGCTGTTCGCTTATGATATCTAAAAAATAGGGCTGGTCAGATAGCTCAGCAGACTAAATCACCGGCTTAGGCAGGCACGGGAACAGGGTTCAATCCCTGGCCTCCAATGCAGGTCCCACCACCTGGGGGGGTGTCTGTAATCCCAATGCTTGGGGGGCTGAACACAGGAAAATCAGAGTCTGATCTGTGCAGTGAGACCCTGTACTAAATAGAAAAAATAAACAAAATAAAAAACTGCAGAAATAAGCTTCTTCTTTTTTTTTCTTTGGCGGAACCAGAGATTGAACTCAGGCCCTTGCCAGAAATAAATCTCTATGTGAACTACAATGAAAATACAAATAAAACTCTTATCACAATCTTTATTTCAATTATGACATCTAATGCAGTTTTCTCACATAACAACATGTTTCACATACAAATATTGCTTACAGTGAAAGAATGTGTCTTGTTTTCCTGTCTTCTGTGGTAGGATATAATTGATATCTTGTTGGTCTTCCTATTTCTTAGTAGAGTCTTGTGATGTTTCATCTGTTTGTTCACTTGTCTACTCCACAATTTTTTTGCAGCATTCTCTGATTCTCTGAGCATATACAGGCTATTCTTCCTCTGTTGTTGTTGTTTTTGTTTGTTTGTTTGTTTGTTTGTCTTTTTGAGATAGGGTCTCACTATGCAGTTTAGGCTGGCCTTAAGCTCACTTTGTGGCTCAAACTGGTCTCAAACTCGTAACAGTCCTCCTGCCTCAGCCTCCCCAGTGCTGGGATTACAGGCATGCGCTACCACGCCTGCCTTCCTCTGTTATTATTTACAGATTCCAGTCCCAATACTCTAACAAAATGTCTCCATATTTTGTGTTTGATATTTTCTTTGTAAACTATACAATTAATTATGCCATGTTTGAAGCTGAGTAAAATGTAACCACTGGTTAATGTATCAACACTGACTCTGCCTTTCACTGCACTCTGAAATGTGATCATTTTTGGCTTCATTTGAAAAAAGTCACTATCAATCTTTTTGTTTATGGACAGAATCTTACTATGTAGTCCAGGTTAGTCTTGAACTAACCCTGTAGCAAAGGCTGACCTTGACCTCACAGAATTCTTTGGCCTCAGCCTCCTGAATGGTGTGGGATTACATGCATGCACCACCATATCCAGCTTCACTATCAATCTTATCATCATCATATCAATATCACTTTGTTTTTCTTGGCCATAGAGGAGGCCAATGTTGTATCTTTCTGAAATCCAAAGACTGTACTATATATTTTTCTTTTCTGAACCTGCAACATTTTTTTTCAGGAATCTTGGCTTTGTTCTTGTGAATAGTTCCTACGTTGGTCAACTGCTGTTCTTTCAGCAAACATACTATCAGTGAGTAATGAGTGAACCAATTGTCAAATGTGACAGTGGGTTACCTTTCAGTGGCTTCTCAGTTTTGGTTTTAAATTTATTTGGGTTCCTTTTTTTATTTGTTTTGAGAGTACAAGTTAGAATTACAGCAAAAAATTATAAGTGATACAGAATTTCACTTAAAGTAGTATGAATTTCATAGTATTTGTTGTAATACTGATTATCTTCCAACCGGTTATTCATATTATCTTATTACTGGTTATTCATACTGCCAATATTTTCATGTTACCAGACATGCATGTAAAATTGGAGGAAAGAAATGTATCAAAAATAGATGCAACAAGTCTGCTTGCAAAGTCATATGGCTTACTACTACACAAAGAAAGATATGGTGGCTGAGTTCCAGAATAAATTTCTAAATTCAAGGTGTAAAATGTCTTCACAACTACCAGGGCACTATGTGTATGTGTCTTTTTCAGACAAGTTCTCCCTCTGCCATTCAGGGTGGCCTTGAGTTTACTTTGTACATCAAGCTGTACATCAAACTCCTAAGGATCCTTTTGTCTGAGCCTCCTGAGTGATGGGGACTGCAGGCCTACACCATCATACCAACTACTAAATCTCTTGAGTGTCATTATTGTTCTAAAAATCAACAACACATCTGTCATTTCCCCATAAATTCCTGATGATTAAAATGATAAAGTCCTGCTATGAAAGATTTCAGTTCATATGAGGGGTCAGAATATATTTTTGAGATTGCTATTGACACATACAGAATGTTTTACTTGTACTTCATTATCAGTGTATTTCTAAACACCTTACAGAATGTCATCCATTACAAACAATTTCTAACATTGAACTGCAGTATTGGCTTTCTATCCAATAGGTTTCACTGCTGGCAGGAACCTAGTAACATCTTTGGAACTAGTTCTTATGTTGGTTTGTTCAGGTATACATGATCATTTTGTAGGATTTTTGACTAGTCAAGTATTTATGTGTATTACTGTTTTCTTCCTCCTCAGAACCAAGGTCTTTATTCTGTAATTCTGTCATATCTTGCTAACTTTTTTGGCTTAAATGACCTAAGTCATCATCAGTATCCAACTGACCTATTTACACACGTTTAAAGTCCTACCAAAGTGAATTTTCATGAGCTAGTGTACTGAACTGGGCTAATTCTATCAAAAACAAAAACATTTAATTTAAAAATACACAAAAATGTAACAGTGCATAACACAGGTAAGACTCACCTGTTCACTCTTCAATACACATGCATACCCCTTTGCTGTTCATAAGATAAACACAAAATTACTTCTTATATTCCCCTAGCACAGATACTGAGATGCACAGCCAGCTACTGTTACACTAAACTATCAATTTTCATTACAAAAGTATGGTATAGGTGTCTGCTACCAATACCACAGAACTTTCAAACGAGCTGAAATGAATTAGAAGAAAAGAAACAGGAATATTGTACTTACTTGAACCTGGCAGGTGAAAGAGGAGTAGGAGGAAACATTCCCGGCTCAAAAGAATCAAAATAAGTCACTGTCCAAGAAAAGCTACAACATGAGAACCCAGCACTTAGTGATATTATAAGTAGAGTCCAGAATCCTTAATGAAAAAAAAAGAAAAAGGAAAAAAGTATTAACACTAGAACAATTTTAACTAGTGTCTTTATGCTCAGAAGACCGTGTGTATTTCACATGCAACCATTCTCACAGTAAGAGACTTAAGCCTAGTATAAGCTGTGTAATTATAGAAGTATAAACTATGAAAGCATGATTAGATGTCACAGCACTGAATACTTAAATTGCAATACATAGAAAAGAGCAAAATTCAATTTAAGAATATTTTCAGTTTTATGAACTACAGGAAAAATGGTTAAAACTCTCCTAAAGGCATCTTGACATTTTTTTATTTCATGAATACTATTTAGTATGAATTGATTCCTTTCATTCTACACCACAGGATATAAATCAATTGTGCAGTATCTCTTCATACTTTCCTCTGAAAGTCATAAACTTAATCTGATTCCCTTAATCAATACGTGGCACTGATACTAGGGCCTTGTATATGTGAGCAAGTACTCTATACTGAG
The DNA here is from genome assembly GCA_004027165.1 of Ctenomys sociabilis. NCBI lineage: Eukaryota > Metazoa > Chordata > Mammalia > Rodentia > Ctenomyidae > Ctenomys > Ctenomys sociabilis. The sequence continues at coordinate 70,398 of PVKA01006269.1, read as the reverse complement.
CTCTATCCTAGTCTTTCATGTTTTGAGACAGGGTAAAACCTAATTGCCTAGGCTGGCCTGGAACTCTGGATTCTTCCAAGTAAGTGGATTAGAAGTATGCACCACTAAACTGATCTTCTGGTTCTTTTGCTTTGCTCTGCATTCCCAATTTATCAGTGAGCTGATATCTCAGATCCTACCCACAGTCATTTTGAAACTGTATTTTTCCTACAGAAATCAAGCCAAAAGCATGAGCTGGGCTTGGTGACACACACCTGTAATCCCAGCACTTGGGAGGCTGAGGTAGGAAGATCCTTGCAAGTTTGAGACCAGACACAATGAGCCCGAGGCTAGCCTGAACTGCCCTGCAAGACCCTGTCTCAAAAAGACAAGAGGAAAAAAAAAAAAAAAAAAGTACAGTGGTCCATCACTTATCATGGAGGCTACATTCCAGACAACCCCACAATAAGTGAAAATCAGAGAAAAAAAAATCAGTGTAGTGACATTTTAGTATTTAAGACTTTGTAAACCCTTTCCAGTCTTATAAACTTTTCTCACACTTTTAAAAACACTTCTAATGTTTTTAACCATTTTCTAAACTCATAAATACACATAATTTTAACAACATATGCATACTGTAGGGGTACTGCAAAATCCAGCAATATAGTGAAAAATCTGTGATAAATAATTTAAGCCTCATGGTGGATTAGAATGAGCCAAATAATCCTTCTCTAAAGCTGTAGGTTTCAGTAGTGTTTTGCAACAAAGTGACTAAGATGACTTTTTTTCTAAGAATCTAACTACATGGTCAATGCCCTACACTACTTTTAGGAGTATAGTAGTTTTATTTTAATAGCAAATTTCTAAACTTCACTTATTCATTTACTGAACAACTTACACTGAGGGATTTTACATTTGTTACTATATTACCTGACAAGCATAAAATAGCAATGGAGTAATTCTAGTGAAGAGAGAATAAATGTGAAAATAACCCAGTAGATTGTGATAATTGTTTTTAAACAAATAGTTACTTTTCTAAGGAAGTAACATGAAACATTTTTTACTTGGATAGAAAAATGCTAACTCTGGGGCCAGCAAGATAGCTCAGCAGACTAAAGTATCTGCTTAGGTAAGCTTAGGCAAGATCAGGGCAGGCTGACCCTGCCACAGAGTCCAGGTGTAGTGGTATATGCTGTAATCCCAGTGCTGGGTGGGATGAAAATAGGAGGATCACTATGAGTCTGAGCTGCATAGTGAGATTCTGTAACAACTAAATACATTAAAAAAAAAAAAAAAAGAAGAAGAAGAAGGCTGGGCGTGGTGGCACATGCCTGTAATCTCAGCACTCGGGAGGCTGAGGCAGGAGGATTGTTGTGTGTTCGACACCAGCCTGAGCTACAAAATGAGCTTAAGGCCAGCCTGAACTGCATAGTGAGACCCTGTCTCAAAAAGACAAAAAAAAAAAAAAAAAAAAAAAAAAAAAAAAAAAAAAAAAAAAAAAAAAAAAAAAAAAAAAAAAAAAAAAAAAAAAAAAAAAAAGAAGAAAAAGAAAAAAGCTAACTCTAAAAGTTACATGATAACAGAAGTCTAGGAGAGACTAATCATATTTGCTATTAAGTATAATGTAGGACCTCAATATCTGAAAGAGCTGGCACAGTATTGATATATGAACAGATCTACCTCCCCTCACACCCTGTACCTCCAAAAAAGCCAAATAGAGTACAGAAGGCCAAACAATGAAGGCCAAACAAAGTCAATTACAGCCAGGTATGGTGATGGACATCTATAATCCTAGCATGTTGGGAAACTGAAGGTGGAGGATCATAAACCTGAGCCCAGGCAGGGGTAAATTAATGACTATCAATAACCTATTTCCCAGTCCTGGCCCTGCCCCACAGAGACACTGAGGCTGTGATGGAGACTGAGACTGGGCATGATGGCATGTGCCTATAATCCCAGCTCTCCAGTACCGAAAATAAAAAAAATAAAACAAATATTATCTTACTCACTTAACGTATCACATAGAACAGGAAAGAAAAGTTGTATTTATATACCATTCTCTGTATCATGCTAAAATGTAGAACAAACCAATGACCTAATAAGTTGCTAATTCTCAAACTTTTATCTAAATATAAACGTGCAGGATAATCCCCCACCCCAAAGAGGTGTGAAAACACTAACTGGCTAGAAATCACAGAAAAGATCTTTTTAACTATAATACAAAATTCATGAGCAATGTTAAAACCCAAACTCCAACAGATGTACATATATACAAAAAAACCTAAAATTACACAGCAAAAATTAAATGTCACATCAAAAGTGTTTTAAATAAAAATTTGCCACTTACAGCAAAGTTTAATTTATAAAGTAGGAACAATGAGAGTAGTGCTAATAAAGTGGAACAGTTACAACAATTACTATAACAAGTTATGGAATATGATGTTAGTAATGCCTTACCAGTTGATATGGTAGTAAAATGATTACTTAGTAACTAATGGGTGAAAAACACATGTAGTGTGGATGTACTAGACAAAGAAATGACTCATGTCTCAAGTAAGATAGCTCAAGATCAAAACAATGCTCAATTCGCAACTGCAGATGAAGGGGGTGCTACTATTATGATGGCTAATTATTAGTATTACATTAATATATTAGCTAAAAATAGTAAAAAAAAAATCAGTAAAAAATAGTAAAGAAGCAACTTTCTGCTATGGAAAGATGCCCAAGATACACTGGTGAGCCAAAAGATGAAGGTTCAGAACTACAATACACTTGGATGACAAAATTAATGTACACACACGTGCATATATTACATATAGAGAAATGAATAAACATATTAATAAAACTATCTGCAATAGAATTTAATATTGATCTTCTGTAAGAAATCATCAGTTTGGGGAACAGAAGTTTTTCTGTGCTTTTAAAATTTTAACTACAAAATTTTACTGAAAAGTAAAATTATAAAAACAATCCAATAGGACAGTCCTTGGATAGGAAATGACCAGGGAAGTTAAATTTAATCTATATGAAATTGTACTGAAACTGTCTCAAGTTTCCTAAGCTACAATTACAAAAGTGTATGCCCTGTATTTCCAGAGTATAGAGAGGAGGAAAAGGTTCAGAATCCAAAGTAGCTTTCATTTTAGCAAAAAACAGGTAAATTATGTACACTGTACTATTTGTAAACCATGGAAAGCTCAGTAACAGACATAATATGGTCATGCTCAACTCAAAATGTATGAAGTATTTTTGAATATCAACCTAATGTTTTCTTATGTTAGCTCCCTTTCCTTCCCATACCACTTCTGATACATTTGGTTCTGTGTCCTTGCCCTAGAAGAGATGAATATGGCAAAGTGAAAAAGAGAAGTAGCCTGAGTATCGCCCTGGCTTCTCTCGCAAAAGAATTACAAAAATGAGTACACAGATACAATGAGAGGTAGGAGGGTAAAATAAAGAGCCTTGAATAGACATTTGAATAGAAAAGCTAAAACAGCTGACGGTTGTAGATGAAATGTTTGTGAAGATCAGAGAAAAAAGGGACTTATTTAAAGACGAAAATGATGTCCTTTGTTTGAATAAACATGTTGTGTACTTATACTTAAGATGAATTTATGGGACGGGGTGCTGTTGCTGAGGCTTCCTGGCAAAGCCACTGAGAAGAGACCACACTCCACAGCAAATGTGAATGTGTTAATACTTGGGCAGGTGGATCCAGGCACCAGATACTTCTGCCCTCAATAAGACACAGAAAGAGAAAATGGTGCTGTGACTGGAAGTGCTACAATTACAAGGCAAACCTGACTAGGATGAAAGATGTTTCAATACTGACTCACTTTAACAAATGTCTTGAAGACCAGAATGCACCACCATCCCTAAATTCTTGCACAATAATCAGCCTGAAGAACCCCAGCCCAACCTAAGATTGGATGGTAAGAGTATCCCAGTAAAAGCTGAGGTATAACGTTCTTGCAACCCAGTGAGATCAAAATAGAAATTATAACATTTAGTGTACATGTATGAGTGACTATGATACCAAATAGCTGTTACTTGCTATTTAAATGCATAGCTCTCAAGAAGGAATAAGCAAAAAGATCACTCTACTTTAACATAGTATATAAAGTAAACAGAACAAAGATGGTAATAAGTGAAAAATTGAGTATTTGTGTTTGGGAACTAAGCTTAAAAAAAAAAAACAAAGCAAACAAACATACAAATTAACATTTAAAAATGATCAAATATGTGGTTTTCTAAAACTAATCAAGCTTTTCCACTCAGGTATTTCAAAAGGGTACCACCTATCAAGTTTTAGAAGAAAAAGAGTACTGTATTCTTGGATTTGGATTTTTCAAAAATCACTATTACCACTATGCATTCTCAGTAATGCCTTATATTGAAATTTTCTTTATTTTTAAACTAAGCAAAAACTGCATCACTGATAAACCACACCACAGTAATAGCCCTGAAAAGAGCACTCTGTAACATTGTGGTCTAGTAGTGCTTGAAATTGTGGAAATTACTCAACTCCTCTATGAACAAGCAGGAAAACCACAATGGTTGACAGACAACAGAAATTTGTTACAAGACATTATGTTTAGAATTCCCAAGATCAAAATTTTGCAACTGATAGTTTACAAGCCTATTTTACTAAGAATTTATTAAGGTTATAAATGTTTCTGAAAGCATATAAAGTTGCCATTCTTCTTAAATCAGGAATGCCATAAGTTCAGCTTAGAACTTATGGCATTCCTGATTTAAGAAGAATCAAAGTTTATAAAATATATCTTCTCAGTATATTGTCCACAAATGGATTTCTTTTTTTTTTTTTTTTTTTTGTCTTTTTGAGACAGGGTCTCACTATGCAGTTCAGGCTGGCCTCTAACTCACTTTGTAGCTCAGGCTGGTCTCGAACTCACAACAATCCTCCTGCCTCAGCCTCCCGAGTGCTGGGATTACAGGCATGCGCCACCATGCCCAGCCTCCACAAATGGATTTCTTGCCAGAAAAACTGCTCTGTGCTTTCTTCTCCACTTAGTATTATATATTGGACACTTTACCAGCTATACATTATTCCAGTGTTCACTTTTTGAAAATGTGTAATATTCTTGTAATTAAGCAAAACAACATCTAAGACTAGGAATTTTTATACAAAATGTCATAGTGCCACACAGAAATCATGTTGAGACTATGGAAGGGTCTCCATGTTTTCATAAAAGCTTCTGTGCTGGGTATGGTAATCTGTGTCTATATCTCCAGCTACTCAGGAGGATGAAGCAAGAGTATTGCTTAAGCCCATAAATTTGAAATTGGGGTGAGCAACATGGTCAGACCTTGTCTCAAAATAAAATGAGGAAAATAAGCTTCTGAACCTGATGTCTTCTTAACATCCTTCCTTTGGCAAAGATCAGATTTGTAGCATCTCACTTATCAAGGGCTAGTCTTGTTTTTGAACTATTCATTTAGACTATATTATGACTGTGATGCTTCAGGATGCTGCATATTTACAGAGACAAAATGACCCTGAGTTCAAAGATGATGCTAGGGGCTAGGAGTGTGGTTCAGTGGTAGAATTCTTGCCCTGCATGTATGTACAAGGCCCATAGTTCAAACCCTAGCACCAGCCACCTCCCCACACAAACATATATCCCAAAGATGATGCTAAATCATCTTTGAAGAGTTAATCAACTGCTCTTCAAAGCCATGAAACTATTACTATCATGACTACTTGGTCCAGAACATTAAAACATGATAATAATTACCAAGAGAAAAACCTGAAGGTGATCCACACCTAGAAAGTTCAGAAAAATTCAGTTTCTTCCTTACAGTGAATCATCAAAACCCTAAAGTTGATCTCTGTTTTTTTCTGTGGTACTGAGGAATAAACCCAGAGCCTTGACACTAAACTATACTCCAAACCGTTCACCAAGTTGCTGAGGGTAGAATCTAACTTGCAGATTTCCTGCCTCAGCCTCACAGAGTGCTTGGATCACAGACAAGTCCTATAATGCCTGCCCTGACTTTTTGGTTTGTTTTGTTTTGTTGAAATAGGCTATTTATAGTTCAGGTTGGCCACGAACTCTCACAAAAATCCTCTTGCTTCAGCCTCCTTGTTGGAAATCAGCACTGAAATAAGTATATAAAGGACTCTGCATCTAAGCTGTAGATGACCCCCTACAGGGTCAGCTAAGGACTCTGTAGACAAGAGCATGGCACAAGTGGGAGGAAGCTAGCCTTGCAGATATAGCTGTGAGGCTAGGCAATACTCCCTGTGCTGTTCCCAACCTTATCAACTCAAGCCTAACAGCCCAGGTCCCAATGCCATCAGCTTAACATGTACTTTTTTCAAACTACCTTCTACTTCTGTAAGAATGCCTTTGTTCTCCTGAAGCATATAAGGCAGAATATCCCTTTAAGGAACAGAGTGGTCATCAGCCCTCTCATGTCATGATTTTCTTTCACTGTATAACACAAGTCATCAGAGATAAGCCCCAATATTAATAACTGGGGAACTATACTCCCAAGTGCTGGGATTTTAGGCATGCACCACCACGCACAACACTGACCTTGATCTAGCATATTTATCCTTTAATTTAATTCCAGTCTATTAAGGAAAATGATACAGTATTATCCACAGTCCCAGAGGGGCAACTCAAGAACTTTCTAAAAAATTTATAAATATGATATCCTATTCTATAGCACAATTAGTATAAATTGTATATATGGCCTAATCAGTATTAAAAGAACTAAAAGAGGTCATTTTGTTATACTTTCAAATGTTGGAAACTGCACTAAGTTTGTGAAATATGGTAAAACTGAAAAAAAAAAAAAAAAACAAGATCAATATAAAGACCAATGTGCAAAAATTAAACAACTCAGCATTGTATATGATTAGTACAATCAATTTGGCCTGAGAATAGTTTTCAAGAGAAGTAACTGAAATGTAACATTAATATGAGCTTTTTAAAAATTATTCTCCTTGAAAACAAAATAGGATAACCTTCAGGGGTTGTTGGCAATGACAATTACACAAACAGCCTGTCTGTTACTATTCTCTCATTGCTGGCACAAACAGCCGACACTCAAAATGAAGGAAGGAAGGGTTTATTTAGCTCACAGTTACTGGAGGTTTCAGTCCCACACTCAGCTGGCTCCAAAGTAGAGCAGCACATAGCAGAGGAAACCTTTCATGGTAGCAGCAAACAGAAAGCAAAGGGAGGAATAACAGCAACAATGGCTACAGAGAGCAAGTCTGTCTCTAGGTCTCTCTTATGTTTCATTCAGGCTATCCACCCCAGGCTGCATGTAGCACTCATCCCAGCAGTCCTCAGACCCCTAATCCCAGACTTATCACAAACTCTAGAAGTGAGCCTCAGTGACTGTACCAGGCTTTGGAGGGGACAAATACACACAAACCAGAACAGAGCCCAAACCCTAAAAACTCTTGCAATATAACTTTGTTGTTAACTAGGGAAGATTATGCGGGTTCCAAAACCAGTTCATAATATCAACCATATACCCCTGTCTAAATAACCACACCAGTAAAGATATACACGATTACAGCCTCATCCATTAGCCAAAAAAATCAATTCCAAATATTCCGACACAAAGTCATCAGGAACTGTTTTGTTTCTTAAAGAAAATTATCCAGAGCTTCCCAGGAATCATTGTTCTGGATAAAGATGACCAAAGCAGTGCATCAATTCCTTAGAAGCTTGATTATTATTATTTTTTTTTCAGAACCAGGGATTGAACTCAGGCCCTTTAGCTTGCCAGGCAAGCGCTCATTCCCTAGCCCTTTTGAAGATAGGTTTCTTAACAGACCTTTTGGGCTTACATTGTTTTTGTTCATCTGTGACTCAAGTTACTTTTCTCATTGCTGAGACAAAATACCTGACAAGCAAAGTTTATAGTTTGTAGAGGTTTCAGTTCACAAGCATCTGGCTCTAAGACAGGGTGGTATGGCAGAAGGGCATTGCAAAGGAGAAACACTCTGTGACAGGCAGAAGGCAACAAAATCATCCAAGTAGCTAGCAGCCAGCAGTTAACAGCTAGCAGTAAGCAACAGATTCTGTCCTTTCATGTTATATCCAGATTACACACACACTGTGGGGAACCCTTAAAACTACCCAGCACTATGCCAAACCAATCAGTGGACCAATTCAGTAATCACACACCCTTAATTCCAGGGTCACACACACTAGATTCAGCCACCTCTGAAAAAGCTCCACCTCTAACTGTAAGAGGCTTGGGGGTAAGGGGATCTAGACATAAACCATAAAGATTTCATTACTCTTGGCTACATTTTTTAAAAACTAGTTCAGGACCTTCAAAAGTATATCTAAAACTGGCCCTTCAACTACTACATCAGCATCACTCTTCAACCTCACCTTAGATGGAATCATAATCTAGAGGTACTTTTGGACTAAATTGTAATGCAAAAAATTTGCAATACATACAATTTTTATCAGTGTAAAATGATACTATGGTAGAGAACTTTTTTCTAAAAATCAACTTATTTTCAAAGAACTGAGGCAGTTTGCAATGAGTCACTGAAATGTTAAAATAACAGCATCAAGGCAACATTATGGGGCTGGGGAGGTGGCTCAGTAGAATAAGCACTTGCCTGGCAAGCACAAGGGCCTGAGTTCAATCTCCGGTTCCACCAAAAATAACAAAAAAACAAAAAAACAAAAACAAAAAAAAAAACAAACAAGAGGCAACATTATGTCAAAAAATACACAAAAAATATTTTATCTAGTTGAGCTTTCTACGAAACAGGCAAAATAAATTTAATACAATGAAGTGCCAATGGATAGTCCAAGGGAAAAAATAGCTCCATACCTGTGGCAACTGTGCCACTAGAGAAACTATGGAGATGGGGACACAGAAGGAAAATGAACTCTGTCTAGGCAGCTGAGGTGGAAAAACAGCTTAACTATATTAAGAATTACCTTAGATGAGGACCAAGATTATTTCAAATGAGATTGTTCTTAGGTACATGGACTGCCCAGACAAGGTGCTCCATGTTACTTTCCAATGCAGCACCCAGCAGGTACTAATATCTCTATGTATGGATGCAGACCAAGACCCAAAGAGGCTACGCAACTAACTGCATGCTGCTATCTCATTGTGGCTGGATGGCTGAAAATGTTTTATTTGTGTGGTAACTTGGAAGACAGGATGTAAAAGGAGTTTTCCTGACAAAGAAAGAGGAATCTAACTACTCTCAACAGGGGTCAGAGCACAGTGCAACGTCTGACTTGCCTGGCTTTAATAAAATGCAGCAAAAAGAGAAAGAGAGAGAGAGAAGAAAGGAAAGGAAAGGAAAGGAAAGGAAAGGAAAGGAAAGGAAAGGAAAGGAAAGGAAAGGAAAGGAAAGGAAAGGAAAGGAAAGGAAAAGAAAGGAAAAATATGCAGCAGATGCCCATAGGGAAAGGAATGCTTGTGAGCACTAACAAGTGAAATCCTGATTCACTAGTAAGGACACCACCTGTGTATTCCCTGCTCCCTATCTGGCTGTGCCTCTGTTCTCCCTGAATACTCTGGTTCCCAGCCTTGCCACATGTTTTCTCACTCAGTGTGCACTTAGGCATCCTGCAGGAGACAGGCAGTACACTCAAGGGACCTTAATAAACACACTAATAAGCCTGGATTTAGTAACAAGAGGCTGTGCACTACTCAATTACTAGTCAGGCTGAAAAATCCACTCTGCTCCTACACCCAGAGACAGGAGGAAAAGGAACTATTGGAGTCCAGTATAAGCTAGAATTGCTGAGGACCATCCCCAGGGAATTGGCTGTGTGATCCTCTGACATTAGACAGCATCAAAACCACCTGGGAGGTGTGATGAAATAGTACTTGCTTGAGCCTGAAGTGGACTGGGGTATGGCCAAGAACTTGCATCCAAAGTAATGCGAGGCACACATTGCTGGTACTCTGCGAATTACTGTTCAGGAGTTAAGAAGCATAGTAGGAAGGAAGGTGGTGCACAAACACTCTGACCTAGATCTACAGACTTCCAATCCCTACCTAGAGTTTTTCACCAACTGAACTCAGAGGCAAGGGATTCAGGGTGTAGAGTTCATGGAGGTCTCTCCCCTAGGCAATAAGCAGAGAAAGACAATGGATCTAAGAGGGGAAGAATTAACCATCAGAAACTCTCCTGACTCTTTCCAAGGTTTATTTCCACATGTGCCAAGATGTTGAGGACCACAAATTCACAATGCCTAGTTTTGTATACTTCCTTAAGGAATAAGTGGAAGCTTGGGACTAGCAGTGTCACCATTTTGAGACTTCCCATTATTTCTTCAGGGATGGGCCATGCTTTCTGTCTTAAAACCAAAACTAAAACCAAGATCCCCACGATCAATAGATGTCCAGGTTCTGGCTGCCTCACAGCCTTTTTAGTTCCCTGAACAACTGGTTATTCCAGATCCCCACTTTACTGCAATTTCATTTTTTTCCTTCTCTCTCACCTTGTACTGCAACACCTTGGCAGGAGATGGGGGCTCACTACAGGGGTCATTGACACCAACAATGCATTTTGATTTAACTATTTTCTGTCCCATAGCTTACCTGGGCGGGGGACTTTTTTTTTAATGTATTTAGTATGGAGTCTACAGGGACTCACTACAGATTGGACTCAGTGATCCTTCCTGTTTTTCAGGAAGCAAGCATTGGGATTTTCCCAAGCACTGGGATTGCAGCTGCCCACCACCACACCCAGTCTCAATCACCCTCCACACCTAGTCTCAATCAGCATCTCAGCACCTCAAATGTGCTGCAGGCTAGGATCAAATGTGGTTTAATCTGCTGAACTATCTGGCTGGCCTTTTTTTTAAAGTAAAAAGGGGGCGGCAGGGAGATAGCTCAGTAGAATAAATGCTTGCCTGGCAATCACAAGGGCCTAAGTTGAATCCCTGGTTCCGCCAAAAAAATAAGGGAAAAATAAAAAACAAAGTAAGGGTCTACAGGGTCTCACTACATAGATGGGACTCACAGTGATCCGCCTTTGTTCAGCCTCCCAAAGAACTGAGATTACAGGTGCGCACCACCACACCCAGTCTCAAAGGCCATTTCAGAGCCCTGAGGGTGGGGCCAGCCCCTGAATCTGCATAAGCAGGCACTTTAATCTGCTGAGATATTTGGCCAGCCCTTCGCCTTATTTTTTGAATGTTACTCTACATATAACATTCTGCTCAAAGGCTTAAAGATTCTTTCAATTAATTCCATTTAATAAATGAGGTGCCATGTCTGGATGCCCAACAGTAGAAAGAAGAAATTATTGCTGTATGATAATAGCATATACTGTTTTTTTTAACCTAATAGGCAACTTCAACAATAGATTTTTTTATTAAAGATTTGGACTGTTTCTTCATATAAAATCTTTTCTATCAACTACAGAAAGAGTAGGATATAACTAACTGCACAGGCATTTCTTCAGATAAGCAATCAACTCAGGGTTGTCAAAAATTTTAGAGAACTGGCCTATCTTTTCAAGTATCCAGTCTTAAGAATTTTAACTAGAAACTAGCAATTAAAAAGAAGTGTAAAGAAGCCAACTTGTATTTTTCTTCAAAACAGGTGAGAATTTCAGCTTAGAATACAAGAGTATAAGCAGGATCACTTCAACCTTAACAGAATTTAATCATCTTAACACTGTATCTCTGAAATAATTTTTTTTTTTTTTTTTGGCGGAACCGAGGATTGAACTCAGGCCCTTGTGCTTGCCAGGCAAGTGCTTATTACACTGAGCCATCTCCCCAGCCCCTTCTGAATAGTTTGTTTTTTTCTTTTTCTTTTTTGGTGGAACCAGGGATTGAACTCATGCCTTTGTGATTGCCAGGGAAGTGCTTATTCTACCGAGCCATCTCCCCAGCCCTGAAGTAGACAAAAAAGACTACTATTGTGGTACAGACTGCTTGTTATCCACATTATTTAGTAGATATATTATATATATATAGATACACACACACATATATGTATATATATATATATATATTGCTTGCTTTAAAATTAATCCTCATGTAGGCTGGCCAGATAGCTCAGTGGATTTAAATGTCTGTTTAGGCAGAAGCAGGTTATCAGGGTATGGTTGATCTCCACTGAGCCTGCAGGCCCTGCCTCCAGGGCACAATGAAGCACTGAGACTGGACATGGTAGGGCACACCTATAATCCCAGCATTTGGGAGGCTGAAAACAGGAGGATCACTGTGTCCAATCTATGTAGCAAGACACTGTACTAAATACATTTAAAAAAAAATAAATCAATCAATAAAATTAATCCCCATGTGCTGTGCTGGCCCAGCCCCCAGGGTACTGAATGTGACAGACTAGGTGTGGTGGAGTAGGCCTGTAATTCCAGTGCTTAGGAAGCTGAAAATAGGAGGATCACTATAAGTCCCATCTGTGTAAGAGACCCTGAACATAAAAACGGCTAAACTTACAAGTAAAGTAAACAAATCCCCAACAACATGATTAGCCTATTAGCTGATGTTAATTGTATTTATTCTCCACATGATCACTCTAAGTACATATTGGCCCAGCTGCAGTTCACAGCTTTTGTGCCACAAAAACTGACAGTTTTGTTCATTCTTAAATCTTTACAATGAATTCATGTCTGGATCAAAGACTTAGAAATTGATCTTCCTATCTGTTCTCACAGTATTAAGTATCTATTGCACATACCTAAAAGCAATGTAAATTATTTAGCTGAATTGGAAAGAGTCAGGTAAGTGGTAAAAGTTCCACTATACTGTTTTATATTGAGCAAGCCACTTCTTCAGATAACAGTTGCTACTGCTGAGCATAATTACACATGCTTGTAATCCCAGCTACTGTGAGCAAGACCACAGTGAGGCAAGTCTGGGCAACTTTGTGAAATTCTGTCTCAAAACAAAATGAAAAGGACGGGAAATGTAGATCAATGATAGAATACCTACCTAGCAGGTAGAAGCTGGGCTCAATCCTAGCACTAAAAAAGAACTGCCACCCATTTCTTTTATAAGTATGAAAACAACCTTATACTTAAATAGCAACAAGTTAGAATTCATGCCTAGTTCGTAAGATTTTCTCTCCATTGTATTAATAAATATAGGTAGACTATATTTAGTATCACTGTGACAGCTTTAGCTTTAGAGAAGTAAACTGGAGTTTAGCAAAGATTGGGAGTGATCAAATGATCAAATCAATGACTTACAGCAAGCTGAAGTAACAGAGGTAAAATTCTAAATCCTCCAAGATCATTACAGTAAACAATATAGCATTACTATCTTTCTCACTGGAAACTTGGAAATTATAGCATTTTACAAGGCACTTAAGAAATTCGGGTATGACCCACCTTATCATTAATCTTTACAAGTATGGTAAATGATTTATTTTTTTTTTTTAAAGTTGCTTATAAGACTACTTGAACTTTGATTTCTCCTGAGATTTGTATCCACTACTTATGTGTACTAAATCTGTAAATTTTTTCTGTGTTTAAATTTCTTAAAAGAACTCTGGAGAGCCTCTATCAACAGGTAACTAAAAATGCCATATATGTGAAGGAGCTGAATCATAGTAATGCTCAGGGCTGGGAATAGAGTTCAGCAGCACAAGTGCCTGCCTGGCAAGTGCAAAGTCCTGAGTTTGATTCCCAGTATCAAAAATACCCCAACAAAGTTTTGTTCAAAATGTTTATAAAGTTATAGTAAATGCATAACATAATTTATAATAGATGTGTATCTAAGAAATCTAACCACACACACACACACACACAAATGAGAAACATGACTAAATCAACTGCAGATAGAAATACAGTATTTTATTCCAAAGTCTGTACAGTTTAAATGTACTTTAGAAAAACAAAAATTAGCTTAAAATTAAATCAAGTGGCAAGTGCATACCTATCAGCCCAGTATCTACATCTTCAGTTTTCAAATTCTCAGCATGTAACTCTGTAAACACAAAGAAAGGTTCAGGTAGGAAAAGATCATTTTGTAATTTGAAGCATAACTCTAAACCTTGGAAGATATTATATAACTGTATGAAATGCTTTGGAGTCCAATTTTAATTTGATTTACTAGCTACATGACCTCCAGCAAACAAGTAAGTTTTTTGTTTTGAAGACATTTCATGTGATACAAATTCAAGGACATACTAGATTTTAACTTCAGTTCCTTTCTCCATGATCCAAAGTATTATTATTGTCTTTTGCAATGACTTTTCATTTATTTCATTATGTGACTTTGTAATACAAATGTGATTTCTCAGGAAAGAGTAATAAATTCTCTACAAAACAAAACTAGCAAGGGGGAAAAAGGTGGTCAAGAGTAAAGAGAATTGGCAACGGCAAGCAACATTTAAGATTTATAGTTTACATGGAATACTATGTTCGTGAGAGGTAAAATTCACTCAATCTGCCAATCTGTCTTCTTCATGAAAATGTAGTATGATGTTACGAGACCAACTGCAGCCCTCTGGGGGCTGGGAAAAAATTACAAAATGGATTAACTTTTAATAAAGTTAACACTAATCTGCAAGTGACAAGTAATTGCTTTTTATACGAGGTTTTTTTTCTGCCTCTTTTGGCTGTTTTTTTAATTTGGCCAAAGTGGACCCACTAATGAGAACTGAATGTTTCCACTGTAATAAATACAATAAATCATCTATAATATAAATAACGTACATAATAATACAATAATACATACAATACAAGCCTTAGAAAACCTTTCCCAACACACCTATTTTTCTTACAACTTGGCCAACATTTCAACTTCGGACACAGGATTAAAACTGGTAAAGAAAACTAACTCCTGCAATAAAACTGATTACAAATAATAAAAAACTAAAAAGCTATCTTTACAAGTAGAAATCTGGACTGGATGACCGCTTCAAGAATTCTTAGTATAAAAATGAACAAAAGGACAGCACACTTTTACCCATTCGTGGAGCAAAGACTATATACATGTGTCAATTTACACACATATATTTTAAATGCACGCACTTGTCACCATCTCCCTTTAACGGTGGGTGAGTGTCCTACGTTTTGCTTCATCAAGAGAAGTATTTTACTGACTTCCAGAAATACTTCCATTTAATCAAAACAGGTTCTTAAAACGTGTCTCCTCCCTAGGCACTAGCGAGCTCCATCCAAGAAGAGAAAACAAAGAGCAAAGGAAGGTATCGGGGCTGACAGCAAGGGGGATGCCCACGTTCAGAAGGAAAGGATGTGGATGAAGGCCACACCACCCGCAGGCTCAACTTCGCTCCGAACACCTTCAAAGCCTGTGCTCAGTACCTTTAACGACCAGGTAGGCGATGGCCAGGAGGAAAGCGAGGAGGCCGGCGAACAGCAGCGAACAGAGGACAGAGAGCACCTGGACAGGCCACCGCCGAGCCTGGGTCCGGCTGCCCGTAACCGCGGGGAAGACGCCGTTGCGTTTGTCCGGTAGGACCGGCGAGCTACCCCCGCGGGGTGCGAGCAGCCGGCCGCTTCTGGGCTCGGCCGATGCCGGGGCCGAGAACTCCG
Source organism: Ctenomys sociabilis (assembly GCA_004027165.1). Lineage (NCBI taxonomy): Eukaryota > Metazoa > Chordata > Mammalia > Rodentia > Ctenomyidae > Ctenomys > Ctenomys sociabilis. Next base: position 54,908 of record PVKA01006269.1, on the reverse strand, counting down.
CCCGCAAGTCGCGGGCTACTTGATCGCCGCCTTCCTCTTCATCTAGTTCGCCCTCACCCCAGCTCTCCCCCTGAGAGAAGACAGAATTTAAAGGCCGAGAGTGAGGGGCAGGAGTGCCCACCAGGCGACTCCGCGGACGGAGATAATCTCCGCTCCCCAAAAACGACATGGCGGGAAAGACCGAACGACCCAGAGGGCGAGTCGGCAAACGCGCCGCACCAGCCAATCACAGCCCGGCTTCGTCGCGGCCTCCACCACTGCGCCCACACACGCGGGGGGGTCGGGGGCGCGAACGCGGGGACCGGACTATAGTGCAGACCGGCCGACGCGGAAGACAGCGCGCCGCCCGGGCGGAGCACCCCTACCACCACTGCGTCGCCTCCGGGCTGGCACGCGCTCCCGCAGCCCTAAAGCAGCTTGCTCTCGACGCCAGGTCCTAGCGCCCGTCTGTATCCCTTGCTATACTCCGCCTAGCTGGCAGGCTCGCTCCCTCTGCGGCGCTAAAATCACGCTCTGGCTTCCCCAGGAGCGCCAGCTAATGCCCTGCGCTCTCGCTGGGCTTTAACTGCCTAATCCTTTCTCCAGTTTAGGCTCTGAACCCGCCCGGGCCGCAACTTCCCTCCTCGCGGCCCGACACGCCTCCCTCCGCCGCGCGCTCGGGGATTCGGTGCGTTAAGACTCAAGCCCACTCTGATCCCCACCCGTCCGCCGCGAGTGCGGGCTTGCCCCGCGGCCTCAGCCCGGGAGAGCGCTGACCCCGCCCCCGGCTCCCGTCCCGCCCTCACACCACCCTACCCTGGGCGGCCTCCGGTTTGTAGAGCTTGTGTAACTCGGGAGGAGGGGTGAAGGTAGCAGGTCCCCACCTCCTGCGAGGTGAGGGTGGTCTAAACCGGGGAGGCTGGAACACGGGCGTCTTGCCTCCCCTGGGGCAAGTTGATGGAGTTTTCTCCTCCGTGGACAGGGCGCCGAAACTTACTCTGTTCCCCACCCCCGCTCCAGGCAGGCGACGCCGAGCGAGGCCGAGTCCGGGGGCGAATCGCCGCAGAGTTGCGTGTCGGCAGCGCACACTGATTGGACAGTAGGGAAGCCTGTCAGCTTGTTAGCCCCGCTGATCCCGCCCCATAGCTCAGGGCAGCCTTTAACCTTTAGCCCCAGCGGGCGCCAACCACTCAGATCGCTTCTTGTTGGTATGTGTAGCGGCAGTGGCCGCCGGCGGAGCAGTCTGAGCCCGACGATGAGGCCGGGGACGGGAGCCGAGCGTGGAGGCCTCATGGTGAGTGAAATGGAGAGCCAACCTCCCTCGCGGGGTCCCGGGGACGGGGAGCGGAGATTGTCCGGCTCAAGCCTCTCCTCCAGCTCTTGGGTCTCTGCTGACGGCTTCCTGAGGAGACGGCCCTCGGTAAGGGATCGGTGGGGCCGGAGAAAGCGGCACAATGAAAAAAGGAGTCAGAGACAGGAAGCTTTCTCCAAAAGGAGAAGATCAGAGTGGACCAAGGAGGAGCTCGAGATGGTGGGATGTGTCTCGAGGAAGAGAAATGGAGGGTTGGGCGGCACAAAGAGAAGAACGTGGGACCCTGAAGTTCGCGTCTCGGCTTGGCCTAGACGGATGCGCGGTGAAGGTCCAGGGCCCTGGGCGGGCTGTGAATGTTGTAACCGTAGGCCCGTTTTAGAAGGGAATGTTGAACCATTAACAGTTTTAAAAGAAATCACCAAAATTTGTTTTCTGTAGTGGTGATGTTCTACAGGAAAGACTGTTGGTAGAATTGGCAAGGATAATTACCTGATTTAAAATCTAGAACAATGGACATATGTAAAGAAAGTAGTTAGCTTTTAAAAGTGCATTAAAAAGAATGAATTAGCTGTTTGCGTTTGAGAATGTGCTTTGGCAAAAATAATTTTAGCTGTCTTAAACTGGTATCAGGAACTGGTGTGCTGTTAGGAATGAAGTATTGCTGGGTGTCCATGGTTCTTTCTGTGTTTTGTAAGGCCAGACCTCTAAATTAATTTGGCAAATTTAGAATTTTAAAATCAATAGCTGAGTAAAGTTATAAAATACCAGATGACTTACAGTTTTTGTGAAACAGGACAAAAGTTTTGTTTTTCATCGCTTACGTTAGCATCCAGTATATACTCTAAGCTGAGCGAGATAGTAGTTAATTAAATTGATACCCCCTTCTTCTAAAAAGACAGCTGTAATTCTCCTGTCTTATCAGTGACCTTAATCTTTGCCATTTTATTATGGAATTTGCAGGCTCCTTATAAATACTAGCGTAGTACATTTTGTTGGACACAAAAAAATACAAGTTAATACAGTAGTACAATCATACCTTATTCTGATATTGTACCTCTCTGTGTGATAGTTCAAGTGAAATTCTTTTGAGGAATATTTAATATAACTTGCTAACTTTAACTTTTCACTGTTTTTCAGATGGGGCACCCTGGCATGCATTATGCACCCATGGGAATGCACCCTATGGGTCAGAGAGCAAATATGCCTCCTGTACCTCATGGAATGATGCCACAAATGATGCCCCCTATGGGAGGGCCACCAATGGGACAAGTAAGAATGTTAACATTTTTGTTTTGTTTTGCATTTATTTTTGTCTCAGTTGTAACTCTGTGAAGATCTCAAATGTAGGTTGGATATTGTGCTTGTAGTTGTTTAAGCATTGTTTTGCATGCATGTCTTTCAAATAAAACATGTTGAATCATCAACTGTAACCAGTTTTTCAATATTAGTGGAACAGTTATGTGAAAGAAATTCACTAATTCAAAAAAATTAAGATTTAAAAAAAAATTAAAAGTGACAGTGTACATCTAGGTTTTTACCTTAATGATTCTTTTTCAAGCATGCCACATGAATTTATAAATATCTAGTAAAGACAACATATTTTTATGAATCATGTAAAATGCATGGAATCAAAAAATAGTAATTGTCTAGAAATTTTGTGTAGAATTAATTTTATTCTTGAAAGACTTTCTTTGTGTGTAGGGGTGGGAAGATTTTTGTTTTGTAAATCTGATTCTTCACAGGACAGCGCCAAATAGGTAGTCCATTTTCCACTTATATTTGTTTTGTTTTTAAATGCTTACTGCTTCTGCACTGTTACTTATTAGCTTCCCCTTCGATCTCTAGTATAAAACATAAATGGATACTTTGTGAGAGTGATTTGGATCTAAAGGTTTTAATGCTGACTCAGTGACTGGTAGAACTGAGTTTCTAGAGAATCATCCCTAAGGGCAACAGGATCACATACCCTACAAATTGTGTACACTGGTAGGTTCTATAATACACAAGTCCTTAGGTGGCTGGGTGATTTCATATGAATATCTTGCTAAATCATGAGAAATTTAGGCTAGCAACTATTTTGGAAAGCTGATTACGTATGATCTTTTCCTAAAACGTACTGTATACTTTGGTATTTGTTTAAGCCTTGATGGTTAAAGTTATCAGTGAAATTATAGTGGACAAAGGAGCTTGCTGTCTTTTTTTAATGTTAACAGTAGAAGGGCTCAATGTCAACTGGTTTTCGTCTTTTGTATTTGGAATATAGCCCTTAATTTTGCACAGAAATCTTTATTCAAAGGCACCAGACCCAAAAAAATCTGCCTGCAGGGGTTCTTTATATAAAAGGTTTTTATTCTGTTACTCTAATAATACAAATTTTGAAACTCCATAGGAGATACAGAGACAGCTCTGATTCTTCTTCTGTTTCCTTCCATCTCTAAGCAGCAAGGAGCTCTTCAGTTTTCTTGGTAGAGCTGCTCTAACTAGATAATGAGCTTTTAAAAATATTTATTCTTTAAATGCTCTGGTTCTTATTTAAAATTAGTTTCTTTCCACAGACAGATAAAATAAAACAATTTGCTACTGCCAGATGCTTCTCTCTTTTCTGGGGCCTTCTGTTTCCATTGGGCCAATCAAGGTAAGTTTTGCAAGGGACTGACCTGCTTACCCTTGCTATAATGGTGCTATAGCACTACCAAACACAAGATACCAGCTAGTCATTGCTAGTAACATGCAAATTTTGTTTTTTAGAAGTACTTTATGTATCTCGTTGACATAAGCTGGTCACGGTTTGTTTTATGGCCCTTTCTCCTTAGCTGTATAGTGGCCATCTTCCTAATTAATAAGTTCACTTGGTATATATCCATTCAGATATTCTGAATTTTCCCTTACAATTTTCTTTTTTTTTCCCCCTAGGCTAGTATATGCTATGTGCCTTTAAGTATACCTAATTACATAGATACTTAGTATTCTTTCTACCTCTGTTGACTCCTGTTAGGACAGTGAGTAAATAATTTAGAAGTCTACCTTGGAGGTTTCCAAAGAGAATCTATGTCATTTTTCTCAAGATTGGATCATTCTTTCTCCCTCTAATATCTAACAAATGTGAGTCCCAAATCTTGCTAAAGTTACTTTTTTTAGCTTTAAAGGAGAGTAGGAGAGCATCGATAATTTGCATCTTCAAATAAAAGATGAATCTTACTTGAAGTTCTATAAATATCCCCTTAAAAGTAAAAGATAGTAAGTCCCAGAAATTATTTTTTGCTTCATTTCTTCTGTCTGTATTCTAAGAAGTATGGATCACAAAGTACTTGAGAAGAAGCAGGGTGCCTGTATCATTCACAGCACATGGTTCTGCCATATAATTTTAAAAGTGAACTCACACATTCTTTCGATTTTGAGATTAAAAATTATGGAACCTTTATATACAGTTGGTGTTCCATAATTGCCAGATTTGTACATCTGTGGATTCAGCTATTGGTTAACAGTGTTAGAAAAATAAAGAACAAGTACAGATTTTTTTTTGTTGTTATTCCATGAATTATGCTTTGTAACAACTATATTAGCATGCACATGGCATTAGGTGTTTTATATAAGTAATCTAGAGATGATAGTGTGTACCAAAGGATGTGAGTAGATTATATGCAAAACTGTGTCATTCTACATGTAAGGAATTTGAGCATCTCATTTGCATATTTGTGTATGTCCTAGTACCAGTGGGTTGCCAAGGGGCAGCTTTATTGACCACATTTTATTAAGATCTCTTGCTAGGACCAAATGAAGACTAAAATTAGAGACAGTCTTACTTGCTAAATGATTGTGACCTTAGGAATATTACTGAATATGACACAGAATTTTAAGATTTGCTTGTAAAACAGTATACAGAATAAACACTAAGAGATCAAAATTTATAATTTTAAAATGCAACAGGTAAACATAGAGATGCAATGTTTATTTTTTTAATTAATGAAGATAACCTAGAATACCATTTTAATAATTCAGTCTAAATCAGTTGGTAATTAGTTGGTAATTATCAAATGGAGCTTAATAATATTTCTTTCACATGTATCTTGTTCTATAGATCAAACTCATTTCTTATATGCATGAGCAAATCATTTATAGAATTAAAAGTTGAAGAGGCCTTGTAAGTTGTATAAATATTAAGAAAATGAGACCATCTTCATATCTTGGCAATATGTCTTATTCTTTGTTTTTGTTTTTGTTTTTGTTTTACCCAAAGAACATATACATCTTCCTGTCAGTCACAGATGAGTTACCTTTTCTCAAGAGTTACACTCGTATTTTTTTTTTTTTTTTTGCTTTAGTTTTCATCCTCTTTTGGTGAGGATAAGATCTGTAACAGTGATGGAGAACTTTTAGAGCTTTCAGTGATAAAAACAGCCTGCAATGGCACATATGCTTTAGATTCATCACCAATGTACTATAAGATCCTTTTCAGACTCTAATGGCCTATGATTCAATCCATATAATTTGAGAATAGAGGTTATACAATCTTATGGATTGATATGGAAGTAAATATGGAAACAGGAAATTTGGCTGGGTCTGGTGTCTCATACCTATAAATTCCAGTGCTCTGGGAATCCAGTGTAAGAAAATCACAAGTTGGAGCCATCCTGGGCAACTAGTGGCTTAGGGAGACCCTGTTTCAAAATTTTAAAAATGGTTTTGTATATAGCTAAGTTTATAAAGTTTCATGGGTTCATTCTCCATTACCAAAAAAAGAAAAACCTTTTTGTAATGCCTCACTAGTTGTGATTGTTTAGTAGTCACTCACCTTTGTTTCATCATTCAATAATTTTTTTTTTTTTTTTTTTGTGAAACCAGGGATTGAACTCAGGCCCTTGTGCTTGCCAGGGAAGCACTTACTCTACTGAGCCATCTCCCTGGCCCCCTCAATAAATTAATAAGTGAATGTTTTTGTTTTACAAGTAAGTTTGATATTTTTATTTTAATATTAATTAAGGCAAACTGTAACAGATCTTATTTTATTTGTATTCCTGCTACCATAAGAGCCCAGATTGTCATACTTCCATGACTAGGGTGCTCAATTTTTGAACAGATTTTCTTCTTTGAAGACTGCCCTCTATCTAAAACTCTGGATGTCAGTGTGGGATTCCTTGCCCAAGAATCTGGTATTTTTCTATACATATAGTATAGTATCTCCGTTCTTCAGTATAACTTTCAAGGATCTTTTACAGTAAACATGAAAGCACATTTCAGTTGTGGATGTCTTGAAACTTACTAATTTGAATCAAAACTGGTCTTTTTATATCTTAATTGAGTCATATTAGTTCATAACTAAACTTACAGTATTTTTCTTGCCGCCTATCCTCAATTCATCATAAGGTTTCTTTCTTTTTTTCCCCCCCGTGGAACCGGTGATTGAACTCAGGCCCTTGTGCTTGCCAGGGAAGTGCTTATTCCACTGAGCCACCTCCCCAGCCCATAAAGTTTCCTTTGCTTACCTAAATTCTGTTTCAAGTTCTAACTCAATGAGGTTTTTAGATACAACTTACAAATAACTTTATCATCAGACTATTTCATTTATCCTGGCACTTAGTTGTTGACTTATATTTCTTTTTGTGTGGTTTTCATGTGCTGATTTACCTACAAGTAATAGATTGTAGATTCTTAGAGGACAGGTATTTTTTCTCTGCTATTTTTAAAAACCCCCTGTCAATGCTGAGCAGTCCTTAGCACATCATGGGTGCTCAGTAAAATACTTGTTGAATGAATGAAAGGAACACAAGATACTTTTCCCTGCAGTACAAGCCAGGAAGTTAGTCATTGTTGCATGTGTTTATTTCCAGCATTTGCTTGTGACCTTGGATTCTGTCACTTCACTCTTCTGCCTCTTCACTATTGTCTTTCATTAAGCAAAAATAAATGAAACAAAAAGAAACAGGTATTTTTGTTCACTAAAAAAAAAACCCTCTTAACTGTTTCTATCTGGCACCATTGATGATTATCAAGTTTTACTGTAGAGATTTGTTTTACTATGCAGTTTTCCATAAAGTAGATGATATTTGGTGATATAGGGCTTCCGGGGGCTTAGTTTGTATAGGCAACAGCATCTATATGTTTGAGCCAGTATGAGAATAAATTTTCGTTTGTTTTGTTTTCTAACATAGGTTATCGCTATGTAGTTCAGGCAGACCTTCAACTCAGTATGTAGTCCAGGCTATCCTTGAACAGTGATTCTCCTGCCTCAGCCTCATTGTGCTGAGATTGTGTGTGTACCACAACCAGCTGAAAAGAAACTTAAAAAGTTACCTGCTTGTTACTACTGGCTTGGATCTACATAATTTCTGTGTACAGCTCAGTGTCATAGTGCCTGCCTGGCAAGTACAAGGTCTTCAGTTCTATTTCTCACCAAAAAAAAAAAAACAGAAAACCTAAAAAATACATTAACCCAATACTAATATGTGTAACTTTTAGACTAGGGAATTAGGATTTGACAGTTTTCTACTAGCAGACTACACATAAGTTTATTTTCTTACAATTAGCAGTTCATTCAGTAGTATAAGAATTCATTTATTTAAAAACTAATGTTTATTAGTGTGGGAAGTACTTAGATAAAAGAAAAATGAATTATATCTCCTTTACTTTGAGATTCACCAAGCATAGTCTTTCAGAATCCTTTTAAGCTTTTAATCAAGATTCCTGTACTGATTACCTCTTCCCATCCTTCTCTCCAGTCTCCCTATTTATGTGTGTTTAGTTTTTTTTTTCACTTTGTCTAGCACATGCTTGGAATTAGAATTTTGTGAACAATGTTTTAATTAAGGCCATTTCTCAGCTTAATTTTGGTTGGTAGATTAAGGCAACACAAGTTACTATTAAAAAAGAGAAATGTCAACAAGCTAGCCTGTTCATTTTCAATTGGGTTTGTTAGGCATGTTGGTGACATGACTTTGAGTCACAAAGTAGTATCAGTAGGTAGAAGGATTTGGTATACGGTTATAGCCCATACCTGTATACTAGGGTTATGTTGTTTTTAATGTAGAGAAATAGATCTAACTTGTGAAAGTTTACGTGTGAAGAAGTTCTCTTTAGTCTTTATTTCTTCTCTATACCTTCATAGTTCTGGGTATTTAAGTCTTTTAGATGTGGTGCCATTATAATGATGAATGATGAGCACCTTGTTCTCCAGAAACTTAGTAATTTCTGAGATACCTGTGAACAGTGTTTCATTTTCTTCCTACTGGTATGGCTGACAGGATGCTTAGGCACTCGAAAAGCTAGTAGATGTGAATCTTACTGTATGTACTTCCTATTTCTCTAAGGCTTTGATTATTTTAGACTTTCATTTTGAAGGGGTGAAAAAAGGAACATGCTTACCATAATTTAAGATGGAATCATACTCATTAGGTCTTAAACTTCAAATTAAATATAGACGTTTTAAGCCTGTTGATTGATAGGTGAGCATTAAGTTCCTGTTTGATAGTGTCATTTGATGGTTTGTTTTTGGAGACATGGTCTGTTACTGTGTAGCCCATCCTCACTTTCAGTGATCTTTTTGCCTCAGTCTCTAAAGTACTCTGATTACAAATGTGTGCTACCATGCCTTACTGTGTTATCAAGGAAAGGTATTACTTCTGAGAAATGCCATTTTCCAGAAATTTCCAAGTAATTGCATATTATATACATACACAGTGAGGCATAATGATGTCTGTCATTGATGGCCTACACGTATGACAGTGGCCCCATAAAATTGTAATGGAGAGCCAGTGAGACAGCTCAACAGTTTTGAGCACCTGCGTGGCAAGCACAAGGACCCAGCTTCAGTACTGGTATTGTCCTGGGCCTGCGCTCACGCAAGCTGAAACCAGACATGATAGCACATGCCTGGAAGCCCAGAGCTGGGGAGGCTGAAGCAGGAGGATCATTGAGTCCGAGCTGCATATAAGCTTCATAGTGAGACCCTGTACCAAATACATAAAAAAAAGATTATAGTGGAGCTGAGAAAAATTCCATGATTTAGATATTTTTATTGTACCTTTTCTGTGGTGAGTTATATAAGAACTTGTTATATTTGCCTACAGTATTTAGTACAGTAACAGTGTAGGTTTATAGTCTAGCAGCAGTAGTATGCTATTATAGTCTGTGTAGGTTATCTCACCTCAGTTTGTTTAGGAACAGTCATGCCCACATAATGGTGCTGAGCTCAACAACACAGACTGTATGTTCTACAGAAAGTCAGGCAAAATTATAGTGAAGCTGAAAAATTCCTGTGGCCTAGTATCATTAGCTATGCTGTTGTCTAGCACAAAGCACTGTGTTTATAATGATGCTAGTTTAAACAAACCTACTATACTGCCAGTCATATCGCTGAATAGCACATATTACTATGTGTAGAACATACTTGGTAGTGATACTAAAGCATTGTGTATAATTTGTGTATTTTACTGTTACACTTTTTTACGATACACTCATTTTCTCAAAAAAAGTGTACTGTAAAGTTGTCATAGTATCCATAGTTGTCATAGTATCCATACCAGCAGCAGCTCTCACGTCTTGATGCACTAAACATCGCATCTGATGATTGACGTGATGATTGAGGTTTGTGTAAATACACTGAAATAAAATCATGTGATGTGCTATCAAAAAGTGACCTCCATCATTAATTACAGCATGACCGTTAGTTGATATAATAGAAAATTATCCCTTTCTCTTTAATTAAATAGAGCCTGAAGAGTTAGCTATATATAACACTGAATTTAGTTGGAAAGACTAAGGATAATGGCCTTAAGTTCTTGATGTCCTACATCAGATGACTTATAGGTTACCAAGATTATTTTTTAGTCTAAGTACTGTATTGTTCATATTTCATAAATGATTTCAGATACTATTTGTATCAGTTATGTTTAGAACTTTTAAAAAATATAGTATGGTTCAGCTCTTATTTCTGAGTTTCTGTGTTGTGTATTATTTAGAAAAATAATAATTCAGCCACCTTGTTTATATAGGCTTGAAAAATATGTGTATCCTATTAAATTTGATCCTCCTGACTAAAATGTCTGTTGGCAAGGTGGATGTATGAATACCAGGAAGGTCCAGAGAATTGTACAGAAACTTGTAGAGCCAGTATTGAATATAATACTTGATGTGGGATTGACTTCTTTTTTTTTCATTTATATGTTTGATAGGGGGGTCTCACTAATCAGATTCATAGTGATCCTTCTATTTTCTGCCTCCCCTGTGCTGGGATTTCAGGCATGCACCACCACTCGGGTACTTGGTCTTTGGCAGGGGCAGGGCCGGCGTAGCATACGGGACTGGGAATAGAACCCTGGTCGCTGCGCTTGCCAAAGCAGGCACTTAGTCTCCTAAGCTGTCTTGGCCAGCCTGGGATTGACTTATTATGTGTGTTGATTTCTGTTGATGGTGATACTATATTTACTAGATGCCTTTAAAGGAGAGAAATGCCTGAGATATAAATAATGAGAAAATAGGCAAGTTGGAAGACGCTTTCATTATGAGTTGAAGAAGAGCAGTGGAAGTAAAATACTGCTGGTCCTTCACATATCTTCAATTTCTAAATCTAGAGATTTAGGCAGCCATCTGTCAAAATTATTTAAGAAAAGCAGGAAGCATCTGTAAAGGACATTTTTATCAGTTCATAAACAATACAGTATAGTACTTATGTTGTATTGAGTAATTTATAGTTAATTTAAAGTATTCTCAAGGGTATGCATAGGTTATGTGAAAATACTGCACTGTTATAAAAGACTTCAACTACCATGGATTTTGGTGTCCTCTGAGGTCATAGAACCAAGTCCCCTATCACATTGTTTATTGAGCTTTGTCTAATGGTTTTATCTGCCCTATCCTATTTGATTCTCTACATAATACTGTCAGTGTGTACTATTTTTGCCATTGATAAAAAAATTCAAAGGTCAGGACCAGAGATGAGATCAAAATCAAATTAGCTCAAGATTACATACCTGGTAAATGCTGAAGTTGATAGTGTGAGCAAAGAATGTACTTAATTGTTATGTTGGGCTGCTTCTATATGATGCTAGCGAATTATGCAGTTCATTAAGTTAGATTCCTTAGATCTTGAAGGAATACCTATACAGTCTTCCCTTATCTAGGGAAGTAACTTCCACCAGTCCCAGTAAATGCCTGAAACCACAGATAGTATTAAATACTAAGTATGCCTCCCTTGTTTGTCTAAATGTCCTGCCATATTGCAACATAATACTGGCAATTGTCTCATAAAATGATAAAGGTCTTGTACTGGTTGATACATTGTGTCAACTTGAGAAGTATAGAAGTTAAGTGACTCAGCAGAGAGCCAAGATTTTTAGTTTGTGAATATCATCATCCTATGCAAGAGGAAAGCATGGACATTGTATGTGGGTTCTACACCCACAGGCCCAAGGTAACTTGTTTAATATAAAGAAGGGAGAGGGGCTGGCTTGAAGCTGCAGCAGCTGTGTTTCCCTTTGTTCTTTGCTGTTTTCTGCTGCCATGAACTTCTGGTCTCTGCCAGGTGCCACTTGGCCTGGGAGCCAGCCAGAGTAGACTGAAACCTATGTAAACTGTAAGCTAAGTAAATCTTTCCTTTCTTAATTTTGGGTGTTGGGTATTTTGTCCCAACAACTAGTAAAAAGTAACTGAGACAGAATTTGCTACCATAGAAGTAGGAACGTTGCTGTGACTACCTGACTACGTCATTCAGGAGCCTTCGGGAATGGTTTATGGGATGAGATAAGTTTTGGAGATGTCACCTACTAGGGAAGAGTTGGAATGCCTTCAGCTCTTCTGTATGGGAGATTCTGGTCAGAGCGCAAAAGACCAGAATGCTAGAAAGATTGCCTGAAAAGACTGGCTGGAAAAGTTTCTACTGGGGAGAAGGACTCATTGGTTGTTGGACTGCAGATGATTTGTGTTATGGCTTGGCAGAAAGTTTATCTGCATCTTGCTCCTGTCCTGAGACTTGAGATTTAAAGTACAGTGGACTAGTTAATCTTACAAAAGGAATCTCAAGGCAGTTGAGTGTTGAAGCAATGGCATGGCTGTTGTTCGATTTTAGTCAGATATATGTTGAGAGTCAAGCAAAGAACCCAGCAGAATGATTTAAAATGTGAGTTTGGCCAGGATGGAAGTACCAGGAAGGTTGTGGATTGTATAGATGGAGATTTCCATTGCCCAGGAGGAACAGAAGAGTACAAAAGATGTTCTAAGGGTGTCACAGGAGGTGGCAAGTTGTAGCCCTTTACAACCTCAGAATTGCAAGGGTGAGGGACTTTGCTTTGAGGAAAAAAACAGCAAGCCCCAAGTTCCAAAATGGAGGCAGCAGCCATACCAGGTTCCAGAATGGCAGCAGCATAGAGAATTTGTTCCAAGGAATCAGGGTCAAAGTGCTCAGGTATCCAGGCAATTGACTCCTATAGCCAAGAGAGAAGCACCCTGGCTACTTACTGCTCCAGCTGGCAGCAGACCTTGGCATCACCGACATGGTACTGGTTTAGGCACATTCAGAATACAGCAGTTCTGAGGTTAAGACTAGATTTCAAAAGGCCTGGGAGGCCAGGCAGTATGCCCCTGAGATGGCAGTGTGTAAAGCTGTGAGTGAGAAGCCTATTCAGTGGAAACCCCAGAAGTTTGGAAAAGCCAGGAACATGGGTTGTCTGAGAAACTGCAAGGAGGGAGCAAAGCGAGCCCCAGAGAAAAGCATGGGAGCTACCAGCAGAAATGCAGTAGGGGTGGAGCCATGTAAGGCTTTTGGGCTCACAACTCATAGATTTCTTCAGATGTTCCACATAGAACTACAGACCTAATGTTTGCCCTTCTAGACTTTGGACTTGCTTTGGTCCCAGTGCTTTGTATTCCCTTGTTTATACCTTTTGGAATGGTTATATAGATATAGATGTAGATATAGATATATCCCATTGAACGTTGGAAGTGTTTAACTTTTCATTTGTATGGGGGCTCACAGCTGAGTTTGCCTTAAATCTTGGAGGAGACTTGGAACTTGAACTTTTCAACAATGCTGAAACTGTTAGAACTTTGGCAGTTCTTACAGATGGACTAAAATGCCTTTCACATAAAAGGATGTGCATGCTTTTTTGGGAGAGTGTCACTCCTAGGTAAAATGTCATGGTTATAATGTTCAATGTTCAAGTTGTAAAATGTTAATAAGCATGTCTATGTACCTGGAAACTGCCTTAAGGAAATGTCTGGTTGCCAAGTTGACTAGGGGTGGATTGTACTAGTTGATACATGGTGTCAACTTTGAGAAGTCTAGAAGTTTTAGTTAAGTGATTTAGCAGAGAGCCAGAGTTCTTAGTTTGTAAACATCCTCATTCTGTACAAGAGGAAAGCATGGACATTGTGGGTTCTACAGGCCTAGTCCCAGGATAGCTTGTTTAATATAAGGAGGGGAGAGAGATGGGCTTGAATCCTCTGTCAGGTGCTACTCGACCTGGGAGCCAGCTGAGTATAGACTGAAACCTCCACAAACTGTGAGCTAAATAATTAACCTTTCATTCCTTAATTTTGGGTGTTGGGTATTTTGTCCTAGCAACTAGTAAAAAGTAACTAACAGTTCTGTTCCATACAATGACTTTATTTATTGGGATAGGGTCTTGCTATGTAGCCTAGTCTGGCCTGAGTGTGTGCCATGTTTATGATATTTTGTGCAGAAACTGTCTACCTTCTGATATAAATGTTTCTTACCTAAAATTGAATTTATGTTATCTTAGATAGAGACAATAAGGTTAAAATGGGTTTTCCACTTTGGGGTTAATATTTAATTCCATTTATAGATTGTGTTTTATGCTTAATTATAATTTTTTGCACTTTAATTTACTCAGTGTAGTTTAATGGTATGTAAGAAAGTTGTTTTAAACCTCTCTTAGGCTGTAAAACTACTTTATAAAATTTGACTTGACATTTAAAAAGAACAAAAAGGCAAGAATGAAATAATGAAGTAACTTGCATCTACGTGCTTTCACCAACAATGACTTTTAAAAATCATCCAAATTTAAGACAATAGTTTTTCAGATGATTCTCTGTGAAGCAAATAAAAGAATAGGTTGGGTTGTTAAAGGATATCTATTAAGGAAGAAATACTTCAGTAAATAAGAGGAATTATGAAGTCCTTCATGTTTGTTTTCTGTGCATATAATAGTAAAACTTGACAGTTTATGTTATGTACAACTTACTGCTATATAGCATGATACTGTTTTTATTGCTCTTATTACTTTTCATTTTAAAACTATAGAGTGATGAATGAAATATACTCATTTATGTCTGACTTTCTTGGATGATAGTAACTGAACTAGTTAAGTGGTACCCACTACATTTTGTTCATTTGTTTTCCTTGTGAGTCCTCTGAAAAAAATCTTGATAATCAGCTTTATGACTAGGGAATAGAAATATACATAGACGTTGTTTTGCATAGCATATGTAGAAAGTTTATTAGTGTCTAATTTTATAGGATTTTACAGTATCAAAGTAGCTTAAATGGAAATTTAAAAAGCAATCTGTGTTTTGAGTTTTATAGCATGGTTTACATTAAGCTATGAACTACTACTTGGTAGCCTTATGAGTGCTGTTATTCCTAAAGTTACTAAATCAGACACAAATACAAATACCACATGGGTTCTCAAATAAAAGATGAATAACATGAAATAGGGTGATAGATCCTCTATAAATGGTAAAGATAGCTAGAGATAGAAAAGGAAAGGGCTAGTAAAATGTGTGTGTGTATACACACACATGTTTGTATTTTAATAAACCTAAATTAAAAAAAAAAGAATGCTTCCGTCTTTTAGTTTTGAACCCATAGACTGTTTTTGTTGATATTTAAGTTATTATCAGTGCTGATGTGCTATTATCTTGTATGCCCTTGAGAAAGGAGGAAACCTAAATAGAAAGTCTTACATCTACAGTGAATGCTAAAATATCTATAAAGGCTATACTCTCCATGTGAAACAAGAAGATATGCCTACCAAGCAAAAAAGGACAGAAAGTAATTTGAGTATAGCAATTTTGGTTATTGGGAAGAAGAGGATTTAAACTCTAAGCCAGTTGTTATTGTGAGCTTATAACCTAGATTGCCATTAATACTGTGGTGTTGAAATAATAGATAACTTTCAAAATCTCAAGGATCTTAGATTGTTACTGTATAAGGTGGCTGGTATAAGTCAACAGAAGTCCTCTTGAGAGACTTGCACTTTAAAGGAAAAGATTGCCAAGTATACATCTATGTTTTATGTATGCTAAAATTAATAAAAGGGATCATTTTTGCAGTTTCGCCAAATAGAGTTTTCAGATTTTGGAAAACCACTTTCTGTGGCCTCTATAGGCAGTCTAAATTTATTTTACTTGTATAATTTTTACATGAGATATATTTTGCATATTGAAGTTTTGGTAACATTACAGTTTTGATTAAACATTGTATCAATGAACTGTTTGCGTTTAGACTATTCATAGCACATCATTTAAAAATTTCAAAGGTAAATTCACCGTGTAAAACAAACTTAATGAGTCTGTACCTTCCAAAATTAACAAGGATTACTGATGAAAAAGTGTAGCTTTTTTATGTCATTGTTTAGCCAAAACCATGTAAACTTCCCTGGTGGTTAGGATTCAGTGCTCTCTAAACAAAACCATTTAAAGTAAATTTTTTGCTATTTTGAAGTTTGAACTGTGGGAAGAAGGGCAAATAAAAGAGACAACTTTCTCAAAGCCTGTGCACTGTCAGTTGCTATGTCTCATTGGCCTGGATTAGTAGACTTTTGTTATATGTGGGCATTTTTTGGCTTTGTTTTTTATGTATATTTTTTAAAAATTTTGTTGTTGTTGACATACAGTTTCACTCTACAGTTCAGGCACATAGTGATTCTCCTGCGTCAGCCTCCCCAGCACTGGATTACAGGCATGCACCACTATGCCTGGTTTAGGGGCAGGCATGGTCCAGCGCATGTGGTACTGGGGATCAAACTCGGGACCCTGCACTTACCAGGGAGCATTTAGATCACTGAGCTATCTCACCAGCCCTTGGCTTGGTTTTTTAAAATGAAATTTGATCTTTTATAAAAGAGTTTCCACTAAAAATTACATTCTTTTGTTCATTGTACTGCTACTGTGTTGCATCATGGAAGGTTGCTTTGTTTTTTATTTTACCCTGTTTCAAATGTCTTTTCCTTTGGAGGAAAGTTGCTCCTTTTTTTTTCCTTAGATTTTTAAAGCTCTGATTTCTAAAATTAGCTTAGAATTCTACTTTTGAAAATGGTACTTTTGATTTTAAAGCACTGTGAATTCGGTGATTTCTGTTGTCTCTGTTGCCCAACATGTTTCTGTATTGCTTTCCCCATACAACTAATCTAGATTCCACTTACTTTCATTAGTCTCATGTAGAATTGTGAGAATTTATTTATTTAGACAATATATGGGCTATTGGTGGTGAACCTATGACATTTGTGCCACAGCTGGCTTTCAGTGTCATTGAAAGCTGCCAAAGATTCCGCCATAGCTGGGCTAGGAGCAGGCCTGATTCTTCCTCACTTGATGTATTTACCTAGCTGCCCCATCCCACCCCATCCTAACAGGTATATGTTATTTCTCTGGTCAGTCTTATGGAGGCTTGTCAGTGTTAAATCCTGTGTCATCAAAATCGTATGCCTTTCTTGGGTGGGGTGGTGTCATAAATTCTATGAAAAAGTTGTTTAATGTTCAGTTGGATTGGGTTTTTTGTTTGCTTTATGTTTTGATTTAGAGGGGTGCAGTTGAGAACAAGGTTTTGCTTGTATGGTTGAAGCTGGTCTTGATTTACTATGTAGCCCAGGCTGGCCTTGAAATTCCAATTATTCTCAACTTCTCAAGTGCTAAGATTAGAGTTGTATTACCATAGTCCGCTGCAGTTGATGTTTTTTTAATCCATTAATTTCATGCTAGTTTACTTAACTAGATATTTTAGCCTTTTTTTTACCTCAAGTTGACTTTGACAAGTAATAAAATTTAACATGACTTTTTCTCTGAGCTTTAATTAGTATCTTCCTATGATCAATATGCTTTTGATTTTATGTTCCCATTTCTTTTAATTTGAAACTTGAATAACTGGTTGCCTTGTTCTAATACCTTTTATTATCATAGGTAATCTTTGTCCCCTTCCTGGTTTCCTTAGGTCCCTTTATGTTCATATTAAAGTCCAAATTGGCTGGAGAGAGAGATCAGCAGTCTAAGCGCCTGCCTGGCAAGCGCAAGGACCCAGGTTTGATCCCTGGTAGTGCATTCCTTGCCACTGAAACCAGGTGTGGTTGTACACGCCTATAATCCCAGCACTGGGGAGGCTGAGACAGGAGAATCACTAGGAGTCCAAGCTGTGTAGCAAGACCCTACACCAAATACATACATACATACATACACACATACATACATACATACATACATAAAGTTTTTTAAGAAGTCAAAATTCTAATGTGAAATTAATCTAATGTCATTAAGCATTAGGTTGTATCCTTTAGAACCTACACTCATTTTTACAATTTTAATTCTTATGTTGAGAAGGTTAATTTGTGGATTTGAATGGTAGTCATTTGTAAACTAGATTGTACTCTCAAATACAGTAGTGCCTTGGTTCACAAATGCTTTGTTTGGGTATGATTTGGTTCATAAATAAAAGTGTTTGGCAAAATTTGGTTTTTGTTGCAAACTGGTTATATCCAGAGACAACACAACTGGACATCTGCACAAACACCTTTTCCAAAATTGGGGAACGGATTTCATGAACCAAGGTCCTATTGTGTCTTTAGGAATTTACCTATGTTCTGTACTATAAGTTTTCCTGTACAAAAGAAGGGATTTCTTATTATTAAAAAGTTTGTTTTCATAGTATTTTTTAAGTCACCTGTTTACATTTTAAGCATCTTTGATCTAAGATTGAAATGAACCAGATCATTCATACCATATAGGTAATATAATACAAAGGAAAAAATGTTGAAAAATTTGTAGATTTTCTTCCTTTAAACATGGAGAAAAACCTGGATGTTCACTTAAAACTAAAATGAAATTATTATTATGTTTAGGCTAAACATAATATAGTTTGTACTTTTTATATTTGACTAATTTTCTCTATACGTATATAGCATGAGCATTAAATCATTGATGGAGTACTTCATTCATTCAACAAGCACTTACTAAGCATACTATCCATATGATATGGTTTCAGTGGATTTAAGTAAGTTATACAGTATTAAAAGTCCCAGTAAATGTTCTAGTCTTACATAGTAACCTTTTTTTACTTCTGTTTTAGATGCCTGGAATGATGTCCTCAGTAATGCCTGGAATGATGATGTCTCATATGTCTCAGGCTTCCATGCAACCTGCCTTACCGGTAATCTTGTGAAAACAACCATTTTCTATGATTTTTTTTCCCCCTTGGAACCGGGGATTGAACTCAGGCTCTTACACTTTGCCAGGGAAGCGCTTATTCCACTGAGCCATCCCCTTGGCCCTCTATGATTTTTTAATTTTTCAATTGATTACTTTTATCTATACATGTACTATCATGTTAGCCTTGTAAATAGCTCTGGAGAACTATAATGCAACATGGAATTTAACACTTGATTTTTTGGTTTTAGTTTGTATCCGTTAAAATGATTTGTTTTTAACATTTTCCCCAATATCGAAGACTAAATGTTTAATGAGTGTTACTTAAAAATTGACAGATGCAGTTTAATACTAGATTTACAAATCAAAGGATTTGATTTGCCATTCAAATTTCATTTAGATCTCAGCTGTGGCAAATTACTTAGAAAATATTTGAACAGACTTATTGCTTCAATTGGGTAACAATACATTGTTAGTACCATATATTGTAGAACTTATTACAATCTTCAAATTAGTTTAATTTATTTCTTGATAACCTGGTGGTAGTATGGAACGGGTAAGACATACTCTTCTAGGATGATAATTTTGCAATGTTTTATACAAAACCTTTAGGGCCATATATATTTTAAAATTCAAATATTGGAAAGTAACATTTGCAATATTATATGTTATGTAAAAATTTCTTCTGGAGCCTGGAATAGTACATCATAATTTCTAACAATATTTAGAAATTATATTAAATATAATATAAATATGAAAATATCCTTAATTTTGTAGTAAAACTTACAGATAGTCACTTGGAAGTAGAATAAATAAAAAGTATACTTTAATTTCATTCATGACAGGTTTTGCTACAATAATGAGCTTTGTTGCCATGCAGAACTTGGTTTTAAGAGCTTTGTGAGTTTCAGAATTCTGAGTAAAAATTTTGTGAATCTGTGTATATCAATGAGTCAGAATACTTAAATAACCATAGGTTGCTGATCTTTTACAATTTATAGCAAGCTCAGAGAGGGAACTAAACCTTTCACAGAGTTTTTGAATCAGTATCTTGAGTATTATACGTAGAAGGAAGGGACTGATTTTCTATTTTTTGTTAGTAACATATAGGAGCTGGGGAGATAGCCCAGAGGTTAAGTGCCTGCCTGGCAAGTACAAGGTACTGAGTTGGATCCTGGTACAAAAAAAGAGACAGACAGACAGACAGACAGACAAAAGAAAAACATGTAAGGATATAGTTAAAATGAGGTAACAGTTTCATCTTTCTTCTTACAGCCAGGAGTAAATAGTATGGATGCAGCAGCAGGTATGTATATCTATTTTGACAGATTTCATTTGGAGACGTATAGCTATATTGTAATGAGAGATAAAAGCAGTATTTCTTAGATTTTATGATCAGCTCCTCATGTCTTTTTTTTTGGCAGTAGGAAACAGGAATAAGCATTTATAGTTGAATTCTTAAGACTTAAAGAATTAAATCTTAATTCTTAAAGATTTATTGTATAAAGAGTTTTTGGATCCTAGAATGGTTTTAAATTTTGTAATTATTATATATCTCTAGTAAAGTCTAGATTTTACTTTAAAAAGACAGTTTATGTTGAAACACCAGATTATCTAGATTTCAGTATTTTTACATCGACATGGTATATGTTTATTGACATAGAAGTTGCTCAGAAAATATCTGAATGAATGAAGTGGGCTTCTGTATCTTTACTCAGCAAACATGGGAGTAGGGCAGCAGTTCTGTTCATTAAATTATGGAGCTCCTTGAGCTTCTGATTGTTTCTTCTTAGGCTTCTGATCTTCATAGTTAATTTTATGTTATCTCATGACCCTTGTAGTTATGGAATTTGTAAACTGGTTTTTTGTTTTTCTTGTGACCAGTATCTGGTCATTTTGACTAGTGAGACTTATATATAATAGTGTTTCACTTATTCATGAATAAGGAGTTTTCCATATAAATTAAAATGTCAACTCATGAACTTAAACCACGACTATGTCAGAACTTTTGTTTTAAATGTTACTTACTGGTTGAAGCATGTTTAAGATACATGTGTGGTTTTCTACAAATGGATCTTTTTAAGATATTTCACAGATTTCATCATCTATACTAAAAGGATGTTCTGAAATATCAAATTAATTAATTAATTAATTAATTAATGTGCTTTTGCAGTACTAAGGGTCAAACTCGGGACTTTGTGCATGCCAGTCAAGTGCTCATGCTGCTGGTCTGTTTCCCCAGCCTTAAATTTTTTTACATCTAGACCCTAGGTACTATTACCTAAGTAATCCTGGAAAAGTACATTAAAACATATTGTTAATGTATTACACAATAATGTACACAATTATTTCATTGTACTATGGATATCTGCAGCAGGGTTCCTTTCATGTTCTTTGTTTTGCTTTTTAATCTTTCTTGTTATATAGTTTTAGGTCTGTCACAATATCATAGCCAGTGAGGTTTATCCAAGGCGTGATTATTGCTAATTGTTACATGTAATTTTAAATGAAGTAGTTCTAAGGTTAAAGGTTATTTTCACTAATATATTTCAAAATCCCTTATATCTAAAAAGGTTTTCTGCAGTAGTACAGAATATACCATTTAATAGAATTTTCTTCAATGATGGGAATATTCTGTAAACTGGAGTATCAAATATAGTAGCTACGACTTAATCTCAGTTTAAATTTTAATTTAAACAGGAAAATGTCTTAGCTACTGGCTGTTCTAGTACAGCACACGTATAGAAATTGACATAGTTGAGGTTCCCACAAACCTGTTGCATAGAGGCATTTTGTGTCTTTATAATTATATAGCAAAGAGGCTAGGCACCTATCATAGCAAGAAGGAAAAACTAAAGATAAGATGTTTGCTTCTCAGTATGGCTCTGAGTGAATTTGGAGATTGAAAATGCAAGTTCTGAAAATGCTTTGCTCTATACATGTTCATTTCTGGCAAAGAAAACCAAATACACAGTTCAGATGAGAAAGTGTCACAATGTTAATAAGCACAAGGAGGAAAAACTAATATGAATTAATTTTGAAATATTAAAAAAGTAGAGCATGATTTATCACTGTAAATATTTTATCTTTTTTGTCTTTTAGGTGCAGCATCTGGTGTAGTAAGTACTGTTTTAAGTTTTATAATAGGTATTTCACTGTCTTTAACCTACTACATTGATCCTTATTTCTATTCTATACATAATCCAAATTAACCTATAGTTTCAAATGCCAAAGGTGAATAATTGTACAAGAGAAATTGTGTCTTTGTGTTCATGTGGCTATCACAAAATACTAAGCTGGTTTCTTTATAAAGAAAAGAGGTTTCTATAGGTCCCAATTTTAGAGATCCAGAATTAGGGCAGTTCATCTGTAAACATCTGTTAAGGGCCACCTGGCTACTTCACAGTATTAAAATAGGCATTACATAGGCAGAATACATGCAAGAAAAGTATATGGTATGTGTAGAATTGATCATATGGTTAGAGAGGGAAAAACAGATGAAGCCAAGAAAGGTGAAATCACTGCATAACACTCTTGAGTACCAATTTAGTTCCATGAGAGTAAGAACTCACTTCCTAGGGAAAAAGCATTAATTCCTCATAAGGACCTCTTCGTTACCTCATAAAGGCACCCCTCCCCAAAATTGTCACATGCTTACTGAGGAGAAGTCATATTCAAACCATAGCACATGGTAATCATAGGTGTCACTTACAAATTCACTCCTTTGAATTAGAAGGATTTTTTCTAGTCCTTTGAATTAGAAGAAACATAGCGCATGTTGATGCACAATAATTTTTTTTTATCTTTTGACAGAACTGAGGATTGAACTCAGGCCCTTGTGCTTGCCAGGGAAGCCCTTGTTCCACTGAGCCATCTCCCTGGCCCCAAAATAATTATTGATCTTTTAATTTTTAAGTATCACATAAGGTATTTTTTAAAGAAAAAGTTATTTACCTTTGTTTATTACAGTAAAACCCCAATGTGGCTTTTTCTAGTACTGTTGCCCTCTGTATCTTTGGGAGATTGTTTCTAGGACCCCCAGTGGATATTAAAATCTATTGATGTGAAAGTGCATTATATAAAATACCATAGTATTTTGATACTACTTACACATACCCTTAAATGTATTTTAAATTGTCTTCAGATTAATACCTTATCTTGATTACTCTTCTCTTGTTGCTGGAACAAATACCTCACACTCAAAATGGAGAGAGATTTATTTAACTCATAGTTGCTGGAGGTTTTAGTCTGAACTCAGCTGGCTCCAAGGCAGAGCAGCACATGGTTGAGAGCAACTGTTCATGTTGGTGGCTAAAAGGGCAGTGTCAGCAGCTCAGGCAGCTAACTAGACTCTCTCCCCTTCTTACATTGCAGTACAGATTACCTGCTCAAGGGCAAGTGTAGCATCCACACCCATAATAATCATGAACTCCTGAAGACATCCCATAACTACTGCATGAGGCTTTGGAGGGACAACCGGGCACAAATTATAGCATACCTAATACAGCGTAATTGCTATATAATTAGTTTTTCTGCTATGCAGATTAGGGAATAAATTTAAAGTATGTTTCTTCATGTTCAGTCCAGACATTTTTTTTTAAAGATAGCTGTCTTGTACCTTTTACTAATGCTTCTACAAGCCATGTATTTTTTTAAACATGTTTATGTCCATGTTTTAGGGAAAAGTAGTGTTAAGCTTTATGCCCCCCCACTGAAGATAGCTGTTTTATTCTTGTTAGTATCAGCCTTAGAGATTTTAGTTTCTTATTCTGAAGAGCAATCAAAGAAAATCGGATATGTATTAACATATATATTTTATGGTCTTGTTTAATGTTAATGACAATACTGGAAAGTAGCTTATCCCCCCCCCAAAAAAAAAAAAATATATATATATATATATTTGCTTTCAGTGTGTATGTGTTGTGTGGTTGTTTTTTTTTGGGGGGGGGGTGAGCACTTTGTGTAAGAATGGCCTCAGTGTTATCCTGGCAGATGAAATGGTCTAGGAGAGACTTTTGAAACAACTTCTCTTTTGGGTGCATGAAACATTATAGAAGCTAATAGGCAACTGTTCTATTGATCTGCTCCTCCACAGCCTAATTCTAGAACTACAGCTGAAAAAGTACAGAAAGCTTTGATTTTCTTTTTTCTTTTCTTTCTCTTTGTTTCTTTTTTTTTTTTTTTATACTGGGAATTGAACTCAGGATCTTGTGTTTGCCAGGCAGGAACTTGTGCTAATGAGCTATATCCCTGGCCCACAAAGCTTTGAATTGTCCACAAATATATTAATATTTTACATCTTGTGGGAGAAAGTTTTGACAGCTTAAAATGTCTTAAAACATTTATATCTTGCTTTAAAAGTTAAACAGAATATCCATCCCAGTACTCTTCCATTAAAGGACTTCCTTTTATCTCTGAAGAAAAGATAATTTTCTATTTTTCCCATGAGGAAAATAAAGCATGTATAAAGTAAGTTAGAAAAAGTAAAATTCACCTGGAATGAGGGAACCATAACTTATTTTTCTTTTCCTTTTTTTTTTTTTGTACTTTAAGGAAGGGTCTGCAGGGTGTTCAGGGTCTCACTACTAGAATCTATGAATCACTATGAATAGGACTCTTTAGTAATTCTCCTGTTTACAGCCTCTCAAGTGATGGGATTACAGGCGTATGCCACCATACCCAGTCTCCATCACTGACTCAGCGTGTCCCTGGGCAGGCACCACAGGGCCCAGATCAAAACCCACCTCCTGCACATGCTTGCAGGTACTTTAATCCACTGAGCTATTTGCTGGACCCTTTTTTTTTTTTTTTTAAAGTTAACTTATGAAAAAATTGTGTGAGCCAAATGTGCTGGTACCCTCGTGCAGTCTCTATACTCTACTTTATACTCTGCGGGTTGAGGCCAGGAGATCTCTGCAATGTCACATAGTAAGTTCAGGGACAGACTAAATTTACTCAGTAAAACCTTGTCTCTAAAAGAAATATGTGTGGGCCCCTCCTATGTATAATATTTAGAAGATATTATAAAGTATTCTTTGGTACATATAAATTATTGTTTTATTACCAGTTTTTTAAATGTTATATTAACTCTTAGTTGTGAGTTTTGGATAATTTTGTCTTTTGTTGATTTGCAATTTTCACAGAAATTTTGGAAATAATTATCTTTATATTGCATGTATTGTATTGTATTGTATTGTATTGTATTGTATTGTATTGTATTGTATTGTATTGTATTGTAGGGTCTACAGATGTGTTCAGGGTAGGGTCTAGGGTATTCAGGGTCTTACTACTAGATCAGACTCAGTGATTATCTGTTTACAGCCTTCCAAGAGTTGGGATTACGGTCCGGAGGGGAGGTTGTCAGCATAGGCTCCAGGAAACACACCCATACCCCAACCCCAGCCCTCCACACACACACCCTGCACCTGCTTGCACGCTAATCTGCTGAGCTATTTGGCTGGCCCTGATTGTCTTTTTTGGTTTCTGAATTTCTTTAGGTTTTTACAAAAAATAGGTTCACACATCTCTTACATTACTCAATATCATATATGTTCTTCTAAGACTGCCATTGATTTAGTTTGTATTACTGAATCTTTTGGTTCTGAATTTTCTGTAAGATAGCCACTTTTGTCAGTTATGTGTTTCATTTAATTGGTTTATTTTTTGGTTGTATATCATTTCATATATTGTGCTATCTAGCTCAAGATTTTCAATTCTATTGTGTTTCTATTTGTTTTTAGGCCATTGTTACACTTTGTTCCTTTGAATAGCTTTAATGTTCATTTAATAAGGGAAGTTTTCAACCAGAGATAGTGGTTTGTGCCTGTAATCCAAGCACTTAGTAGGACAGTTAAGAGGATTGTGAATTCAGGGCCAGCCTGAACTAAATGGTGAGACTGTCTAAAGAAGAAAATTATTTTCTTAACTATTTTCAGTAGTAACACAAAATCTCCTTATACCTTTCTAAAAAATAAAATTAAATATATATACTCAACAAAATTGATTAAAAAAAAAAACCCTGAGATTATATTTAACTCATTTAAATTTGGGAAGAATTAACATTTATATATACATTTCTTTCAAATTATCCCAACCAAAAATACTGAATTTTTTTAAAAACATTAGTTGTTTTATTCTTTTGATTGCAGTGCAAATGTGAGTTACAGGCCAGGGACAGAGTTCAGCACCTGCCTGGCAAGCACAAGGTTAGGAGTTTTATTCCCAGTTCCACAAAAAAAAATATATATATATGAGTTACTTTTCAGATTCTGGTCATTGTTGTTGCTCAGTGAGGGCCCTAATAATATGTTTTCTTCTTCATATTTGCTCCCATCTGTCCTCCCAAAAGGTCCTTTTTTACGTATATTTTTGAAAAAGCTTGTAAAATGTTTTGCATGGTTTTATGCCTGCTTTTTTATATACTACCATATCTCATCAGGGATTGTGGTAGTTAGTAATCAGGTCTTTTTTATGTCTGTTGTTATAACTGAGGTTTCAGTTTTTCTCCCTAGAAACCTGCTGTTGTGAATCATTTTGTGCTTATTAATTGATCATTTGTATATGTGATCTTATGTCTAATAGACTTGCTGAGCATCCTTAGCAATGGCAGTTTTTTTCTCCTTAGAGCTATTATTTTCTGTAGGAACCTTCAGTGTCATACTGAGTAGTAGTAATTTTTCCCTTAAAAAATAACTGTGTATAAATTTCTTCATTAAATATGGTGTTCACTATAATTACTTAACCTATGCTAAAATAAGCTTTCTTCTGTTCCTGGTTTACTGAGAGAGTTAATACATATTTTTTTTTTCCCCTGAATGGCTAAAGATGTTCAATTTTTCCATGTACTTACTGGCCATTTGTGCTTTTGTGAAGTATGTATTCATTTCATTTGGCTGTTTTTTAATTGAATCATTTGTTCTTGGGGCTCTAATTTCTTCAAATATATTGTTTGAAATTCCCTTTTGCTCTTTTTACTTCTAGATTGTTAGTGTATAATTAAAGAGATTAACTTCCTGACATTAAGCCAGTTTTGAATTTTAATATGCACTCATACGCCTGTGTCAGATGCTATATTCCCCTCCCAAAAAAATTATATGTATTTTTGCTCCAAAAGACACAGTAGGATTTATTTTCAGATGTTTTAGTTTTTCCATGTACAACAGTCTACATTTATTTATTTGCCTATGTACAAAAATCTACATTTATTCAAATTCAGTCATGTTTCCTTCTGGAACATTGTCATAACTCCAAAACCTGAATTCCATCAATTTCTTGCAATTCCATTTCCTGTATTATTGGCCTTATTTTCTCATCTCTAGGAATAAAGTTCTTGTGAGTGTTTTTTGTCTATTTAACCTACTCACAATGCATTGGCAACACAAATGTGATTTTATTCCATGAATTCTGCACCCATGTCACAACTTCCTGTAGGTTAGGCTTCATAGTTTCCATTAAATCAAGTGTTAACTAAAGACTTATAAGATCGGAATGGCAAAATAAAAAATGATGACTGCTAAAAATTATGGTCTTCGGCTTGGGGAATAGTTCAGCTGTGTAAGTGCCTGCCTGGCAAGCACAAGGACCTGGGCTCAACCCCCAGTATCCTGGGTGCACCAGCACCGAAACCAGGTGTGGTGGCACACACCTGTAATCCTAGCACTGTGGAGGCTGAGACAAGAGGATCGCTATGAGTCAGATCTGTGTAGCAAGACCCTGTACCAAATGAATAAGTAAATAATTTTTTAAAAAATTGTTATCTGCACAAAAATGACCAAAAATTGCAGGTACTAAATGTATTTATTTCACAAGTACATTAAGCACTGTACTTGCTTTGGTAGCATACATACGAGTGCTTTAAGTACATCAATTGCAACACATGATGCATTGAATTAATGAAGATGCCTGTTATCTATAGTCTATACTGCAATTGGTCATTCGTCAAAAAGTCTCAAATTTGTCTTTTTTGTGGTTACCTTTTGTCCAAAGACACCCATGTGGGTATTTTCAAATAGTAAATTATATAAGGGCACGGTGGTAAATGCTTATAGTCCCAGCAAATCAGGAGGCTGAGGTAAGATCACAGTGAGTTTGAGGCCAGCCTGGCCTTGCACCAAGAGTTCACACCTGAACTGTGTAGCAAGACTCTGTCTCAGAAAAGCAAAACAAAACTTTTGCAATATGGCCAAAATGCACAAGTCTGAAAGATTTCTTGATGTTTCTTAGTTTCATGTAGTCTTATTCAAGACTAATAATTAGAAATTTTTGCTTATTTGGCATTTCTGTACCTTGCTTTATTTTTCATGTGTTCTCTTCAAGATAGATTTTCAAATAACCAGAAAATATATTTTCCCTGTATGTTTTTGTTGCTCTATGTATTTCAGGGTTAAATTGCCATATATGTTTATGATAATTTTTTGATCTGTTAAGTTTTACACTATACAATTTCCTCTTTTTCTATTATGACTTTGACTTTAAATTCTGCTTAAGTGGTACAGTAAATTCTGCAGAATTAGAAGCTACAAATTAGAAGCTATTTTTGTATAGCTAAGAAATTATTTTGCTACATTTTTAAATTGGCTGAAAATCTATTCTGTGCTGCAGTTATATTTAAGTCTAATATTTAATTGTCTTTTTAGGATGGTAGCTTTTCTCCCAAGCTCACAGTTTGTAGAGGTTTCAGGCTATAATCCATAATTAACTGGCTTCAAGGCAAAGTAGCACGCAGTGGAGGGGTAACAATTGAGGGCTGTGGAAGACAGCAACAAGCAAGGAGAGACAATGCTCTTTCTGCCCCCTTTGTATTGTGTCCAGTCTACCAGGATTAGAATTGTACTAAACCAATTAGTGGACTAATCCATCATTCACCCACCTAGCACCTGCAATCCTAGAATTAAACCGTGAGTCACTTAGAAATTCTACATTCAGCCACCTCTGAAAAAACCATATGTAGAACTGTATGACACTTTGGGGGGGTACATGTAGACACAAATTGTAACACATGATAAAAGCATTCTTTTAATGCATGCACTATTTGGATTTAGCCATTCTTCTCTTTATTAATATTAAATTTACCTTATATGTAGTATAAATTGGTGTACATATAGAAATGTTTGTCTGTTACATGTACAAAGTTGAGCCTGCTAAAATTTTTGAGGTGAAGACTGACTCACTAAGTTGTTTGGGTTGGGCTCAAGTTTGTGATCCTCCTGCTGTAGTTTCCTTAAGTCGTGGGTTAGGGACAGGCACCACCATACCAGATTGAGTGTTTTTAATTTCTTAAACTTGAAAGAAGTGTATTAATTGTCTTTGCCATAATACATAGGATTTTTTTTCTTTGCCCAGTTCTCTTTGCACTTAAAATGTTTGTGTGTTTTATGACTATATGTATTAGTTATGATGTCTTAATCTTTTTATGTAACACTGAATCTTAGACATTATGCTATAGGTAGTATACATTGATAATATGAATGGCTCATACTGGCTTTTTTTACTGTAGGTGATATCAAGTTTTTCCCTGTAGAGAAAAATTTACTTGTGTTTGTAGTGATATTAATGGGGATTACCAACAGTATTGTAAATCTTTTAATGTTGTTTTTCTCATAGTCCTCAGTTATATTCCTTATTTTTCCTGTGTAAAAAATGTTAACTTGATTCCCTAGAACTTCCTATTTTCTAATTTAATACAATATTTTGAAGATATATCATCTGTGACACAAGTGTAGACTAATACAAAAGTTCTAGGATGGAATATCTAAATTCCTGTAGGCCACAAAGCCTGGCTTTGGCTCATTCAGAAATATCATCCCAAAATATTCATCCCTTATTCTGTAATATTAGTCTAAGTCTTCTGTAAGGAGTTAATCATTGTTTCTTAGAGATCTTATGTTTAAAAAAGTAGTATATTTTGTAGAAATATTCTGTAAAAACAAATAACAGCACTGTCATTTGTTTTCATTTTATCTTGTGCACTATACTAATATAGGTAGTGTTGCTATCCTGTGAATGTTGCTTTCCAGTTATTAGGCTCTTTGAAACATCTAATTTAGGGCATTCTTTGTCTTTATTCAATTATTTAGATAATTTGAGTCTAAATTTTTCTTTTGAAAAGTATTAATTTTGGACAGAAACAAGTTAAATTATTAAAGTTGCGTATTAGGGCTTTTACAGAAAAGTGAAACATTTGCTGAGATAAATCATCACTTAATTAAGACCTTATATAATTTACGTGTCCATTGAAGTGTAACTTGGCTTTAGAGTGGCTAAAATCTCTTCTTTAAACAGAACTGAGTTTTCATTAAGTCATTTCAGTCCATGTGAACTAATTAACACTCCTAAATCTCAATGTTTCTTACCTATACAATGGAGATAGGAATTAATACCTATCTGTTTTGTTCTAGTATGGTTCTGAGACTACAATAAAGTACTAGATACTGAATACCTACAGGATTACTATTTGCTTAATTAATGTTGTATACTCTTCGTTCTCTCCCTCCCTATTAGTTGGTCGTCTATCTGCTGTCCACTTCATTTCCCTTACATTGTTTCCTCATAAATTCTCTTTTGTTCTGGCCTTTTACTGGTGACTTGGAAAATATAAATATAGCCTTATAGCTCACAGTAGACCTCTGTTGGCGTAGTACAATTTACAGATGCTGAGAACATTAAAATTTTTTAACTCCTTAATCTTTCTGAACATGCATTAAAGTGTTACCTAGACATATGTAGTTTCCATATAAACAAGTCTAATTGCATAGCCTTTTAGTAAAAAGAGATTTAATGGATTTGAATAACAGCTTAAATACTTTTCAGCACCTGTTTATTTAGGCAGAAATCAGGGATTGAACTCAGGCCGTTACACTTGCCAAACAAGCGCTTATTCTACTGAGCCATCTCCCCAGTCCCTAATACCTATTTAATGTTCAGAGTCATTGTGTTTTCTTATGCAGTGCTAGGAGTCCTACCAAGTTAAAGAATTAATGCATTTTTGAAATTGTCTATAACCTGCAGCATACACTATTCCATTCTGTAATCATGCCAATGATGTATAAAATCACTGTTCATTATGGGAAGGGCAACTGTTAACACAGATGATTTAAGTTTTTTTTATAAAGACCTTTGAATTCTAGTGGTTGTGCATAGATCCTTTACATATCTTCTCACAACTTACAAAAAAAATGTACCTCATTTTGTAATGCATATAATCAAACTGAAGAAATCATTTCTTTGTTCTCCATTTGTAATTGCTTCTTAAGCAAATAGATTGTAAATTAGTGTATTCCATTCATCTTTTAAAATTTTCAATTGGGAAGAATGTTATAATCTTATTTCTTAGGAGTTTCATCATTTGTGTAACAGTTGTGGCTTAGTTGTGCAGAATTGAATACCAACATACTCAATTTTGGCAAGAGTACCAACATTACCAGAATGTTGTCAGTAGTTTATAAGGAAACCCAGGTCCAGGGGTAGCTGTATATCCTATAATCCCAGCACTTGGAAGGCTGAGGCAGGAGGATCATTGGGAGCTAGAGACCAACCTGCGCAACAAATTAAACTCAAGGCTAGCTTGAACTGCATAATGAGACCCTGTCTCAAAAAAGAAAGAAAACTCAGAAGATAACAGCACAACATCCTAGTAGTAAAATGATAATCATGAGAAAAATAGGAAAAGCAATAAGTTATATGCATTAAGCCAAATTGCCAAAGAAGAAATCAAAAGTGGGTTACCTCTTACTCAGTAAAGTTGATAAGGAAGAAAGAAAAGTCAGTACTTTAATAAGTACAAAAGGATGATAGGAAGAAAGAAATAGCATGTTACCAACATTGTTGATATAGCAGAAGATAGTATTGAAATATGATGGAGTTTAGTTACTAATACAGACAGTGGTTTCCCTGAAGAAGCTCGGGAAATTTTTTTCCTGATATTTGATAAAAAACATTAGAAGATATTGCTTCACAAGTAGATAAAAGCTGGACATGGTAGCGCATGACTGTAATCTTAGCACTTGGGAAACTGAAAGAGGAAAATCCTTGCAAGTTTAAGGCCAGCCTGAACAGCATAGTGAGACCCTATCTCACAGAGACCAAAAAAAGTAAAGTAAAATCTGTGGTAGAAACAATATGAGAGAATAGCAATGATTAAATTGTTTTCTTTCTTTGGTATATATACTTGGATTTGAAGAAATATCCTGTGGATCATCTTTATAGCCTTCCTTCAGTTGTAGCTGTTACAGTCTAATAAATCTGGTGCCCATGATATGGAACCATTACTTTTGCTATCTAGCAACTCATTCATTCATGATAGCCTGTTAAACCTTTTTTTCACCAATCTTAATTTGAACCATCATCAGTTGATGACTCAGACTTTCATTAGAAAAATGGCTGTTAACTACTGAAACCTTGATTAAGGTTTATATTGTACCAAACTAATTTCACATAAAAGTTTTGTCTTGTTTTGCGGCATTTAGTTTTACATTTTATCCCTGTTAAATTTCATCTTGCTCTAGTTTAGATGCCAGTTTTGAGAGGTGTATCTTTATGAGATACCAATTCAGTACTCTTATCAAGTGCGTATATTTGCTTTTTGGGTATAAATACATTATTGGTCAACTTATGTTAGCATCTAGTTTGTATAATATATTCTCTTTCCCTCTAGATAACTGTTGCTGGATAATTGTCTCATATTTTTAAAAAAGTTTAAATTTTACTGTTCTTAAAAGAATTCTCATTTTAAATTCTTAGAAATGCCCTAAAACTAAAATTGATCTGCGCTACCTTTGATGTGCTTGAGAAATGCTCTTCTTAGTTCCCTCCCTGCTTCCACTAACAGATTATTTTAAATGACTTAAAATAGGCATAAAGTATTAAGTACTATTAAGTACTCTTAAAGTATGCCTAATTTATACCTTGATCCATATTAAATAAATGTTTATTGTCTTAACATGATGTACTCATTCTCTGTCAGTGGCATTTTACATAATTTATATCTGCTGTTTTTCTTCAGAAATCAATGTGGACTGAACATAAATCACCTGATGGAAGAACTTACTACTACAATACTGAAACAAAACAGTCCACCTGGGAGAAACCAGATGATCTTAAAACACCTGCTGAGGTAAAACTTTCAGTACTTCAAATCAAGGACTATTGAGTATCCTGGAACATAGTTATTACAATTTGGTATTTGGTTATCCAAAGAAAGTCAGGGGTTAATATGATAATAGAAAATTACAACAATAATAGAAATCGTTATCTTTTGTAGACAGACTTTTTTGTTTGGTAGTAGTGGTACCAGGTATTGAACTCAGGACTTTGTGCTTGCCAGGCAAGCATTTATTTCACTGAGCTATATCCCTGGACAAAAGTTGAGAATGATTTTTTTTTTTTTTTAATTGATTGACCTGCCTTAAGGGCGGGTCTGGTAATGCAGGTGGAAGTGGGAATTGAACTGGGATATCCTGCACCTGACTGCATTTGCATGCAGACTAATTTTATATAATGATTTTGTTCCTTCTCTGAGGTGATTTAAAAAATTAAGTGGATGGAGTAAGAAGCAGGCATTCTTTGCTTTCTCTTTTTTGATTCATATTTCAAACTTCTTTTGTTCTTAGAGTGAACACTGGATGATTTAAATGATTATCATTTCATTAAAATTTTCCAAAAACATTAGAGATAATGAAGATAAATTCTCTGTACTGCTTCCTTCTCAACATGTAGTAAATTTTCTCTTTGCTGAACATGCCCCTGAAAATACATTTTGGGAGGATTAGTGTTTATATTTTGTGTTGCAGATCTTATACTTCAAAATAAATAAATAATAGCAATAAAAGTTAATGTCAAAAGGAATGATTTGAGTCAGCACTATTTCATGTAATTTGGAACTCCAGTGTTGACTTGGCACTCCAAGCTATGCTTAAGGTTTTTTCTAGCTGGTGCTACTTTCTTGCTGTTTTCTTCTCTTAAGTAAGAAACCACTTTTTTATAGTGAATAGCCGTGTTTGGAAGGAAAGAATGGTAATTTTTTACTAAACTCATTACTGATTTATTGTCAGTGATAGTTATCATTTATAATAAGATTTTCTGTGACTTATTTTAGGAGTCTTTAAGTTTTATGTTAGGTTTCAGTTAAATTTATACCTACATTGTTTACTTATAAGGTAATTTGCATAGGATTGTTAGAAAATATTATTAAATTAGAACCCAAACATGACTAAATCAGAGTTAGCTTTTTTCTCTAAATTTCATGTTGTTCCTACTTGTATTCGTATTAGAGCCTGCAAGCAGATGCAGTTGTCTTGGGGTTTGATCCCCAGGCCTGCTGTACCAGCCCCACCCTCGGGATACACAAAGACAGCAATTGAGACTAGGCATACTGGCACACACCTGTAATCCCAGCTCTTGGGAGGCTGTGAACAGGTAGATCACTATGAGTCTGATCTAATAGTGAGACCCTGAATACCCTGTAGACTCTTCCCTAAAATACAAAAATAAATATTAGAGATGCTTTTGATAAATAAGGATATTAATGTTTCCACGTGGTAGGGTATAAATAAAAGCACACAGCATTTCAAATTGAGGTAAAGTTTGATTGTGAATTTTGTCCCAGGTCCTTAACTGAGATATATTACCTTAGAGAAGTTATTTTCTCCAAGTAACCCATCATCAATGGTAATGCATATATTACTATTAACCAGAAGTTTTTTTGTTTTTTTCTTAGCAACTCTTATCTAAATGCCCGTGGAAGGAATATAAGTCTGATTCTGGAAAACCTTACTATTATAATTCTCAAACAAAAGAATCCCGCTGGGCCAAACCTAAAGAACTTGAGGATCTTGAAGGTAAAGTGGGAAAAATTAATTTTGTAATGAAAAGTTGCTGCATATTTATATCATTTGCTTTGAAATAATCCTTCCTGAATAGGATTATTCAAAGGCCTTATGTTTTTAATTAAATAATTAGCACATGTAAAATGGTATAAAAGTTTTATGGGCTCTTATGTTCTTGTTGCTCTAGATTTCAGTTCTATAGATTTTAAATAGATTTTTATTTGATTTGATTCCACTGAAACTAGGATACCAGAATACCATTGTTGCTGGAGGTCTTATTACAAAATCAAACCTGCATGGTGAGCTGCTTTGATAATTCATTTTCTGTCATATTTAACATTCTTAGAGTATGTCACTAATGTTCACTAACCATAATTGGATAAATCTACAGTGAAAAAAAAATCTAATTCAAAGCAATTCTTTCATTTAAGGGTTATATTATAAATGAGCTTGTAGTTATTAAAGTTGTACTTTGATTTTTAAGAAAACCATTATTGGATATCTCATACAAAATTTTTAAATCCTACTTTGAGTGTTGATGCATATGTAAGACATGTGATTTAACCAGTTGGTAATGGGAGTAGATGGTGGAGCACCTTGCCTACTCATCAATTTGAATTTGTTAGCATGTTATCACCCTGCCTTTAGTGCTGATTTTGTGTAGTGTACCATTGCAAAATAAACTATGTTTGTTATGAAGAAGATAAACCACTGCATTTGACTTAAAAGGAATATCTATTTCAACATTCCTAATTACTCAGAATGTCCCTGTAATCTAAGAAAAATGTATTACTTAATATAAAACTTGGAATTAAAATAATGAGATTATAAGAACTGAGAGTTTATTGTTTCATTCTCATTTGTATTAGAACTTGGTATTATAAATTATATGAGATTAAAAGCAACAGATCATAGTAAAGTCTATAAGAGTGTGAATGGTATCTGACAGGAGAAAATAAAACATTTTTTAAAGATACGATCATCCTAATTTACCTTCTGTGTGTACCTCATTAGTTTAGATCATTATTGTATCAGAAAAGGTTAATTTTTATTAATAATGATTTTTGGAACTGTTTTTCCCTTTAAGGCCTATAGTTTTCCTAAAGAATTAAGTTATTATCACCAGTTTTGTGAAGTACCCTATTTCTTAGTGAGGCTGAGTAAAGATACTTTTTTTTTTCCCTTTGTAACTAAGGATTGGCTTAAAGGATACTTTTGTTACTACAAAATTTTAAATTTGCTTAACATAGAAAAAAATACTGAGGGCACATCTTTAAAGCTCAATTTAAATTATCTATACTAGCACTGGCTAATAATGTAGATAGGTAGATTTTCAATTTATTTATATACAGAATACCAAGTTCATTTCTGATATAACCCTATTATAAACAGTTAATGTACATTGCTATCTACTTGTCAATATTAGATTTAAAAATGGGCTAGAGTTTCATGAGTTGGGTATCATTTAGAATTTACTATGTTTAAGCAAATCAAAATAAGTCTAATCCCTGGGGAAAATGACTGTTTTACTCCTGTGATACACATTTTAAGGGAACTTTTGCAAGGCTTGCAGCCTCTGTCAAAATAGGCTTTTAATAAACTTTCCTATTTCTTTTTAAAATTTGTTTTATTTAATAACTGCTCTGAAAATGGAAATTATTTACTCTGTAAAAGTGATTTTTAAATTTTTCCAGTTGGTAAATTAAATCCTATTGAGTAACGCTTTCCTATCTTTTTTAGTAGTCTATTTTTCAGTGATTATGTTTTAAAACTAACTAGTAGATGAATTTTCTTTTTTCTCTTTAATAGCCATGATCAAAGCTGAAGAAAGCAGGTAAGCAATTTTGGAAATCAATTCATATTTATAAATTTGGTCTGTAATATACTTGATTGGATGTTAGCCTTAAATATTACTTAGCATGTTAGTCCTGGTGGTTGGTTGTCTTTGGAGGATTTTGCAGGGGAGAGGTAAAGAGGAAAGATTTTTACTCAAGTTTAGACTGTTAGAAAATAGTGTTTTAATTTGGCCTGTATCTTTTAAGAATTAAGATAACTGTTGTAGAAACTTCCACAATTTCTTTTGAGTTCCAGTTCAAATGACATACACCTATATATGTCTTCCTTTTAGTAAGTGCAAAACAGTTAAAACTCTTTAGCAGATATTTGTTGGATTTCATAGTATAATACTAATAGGGCATTTTGTAAAGTAATTGGAGAACTTTGGGAAATGCTGATATTGCATGAGTACCTGTTATACATGAGGATGTGAGTCTGGCTAAATTAAAACAATGATATAGTAGCAAAGTATGATGGGATCCACCTGCAGTCAGAACTATACTCTAGATTGAATTGGGAGAAGCAGTATAGCTTTCAAGTTGGAGATGGGGGAGGAGAGTAAATATTGGGTTTGTTTCTTTTTGTTTTGTTTTGTTTTGTTTTGTTTGCGGAACTGGGGATTGAACCAGGGAAGCGCTTATTCCAATGAGCCATCTCCCTAGCCCCTTTCATTCTTGATTGTGATCTTTTTAAATAATTTATAACTTATCATCACTAGAAATTTTTCCTCTTCAGTTTTTAATCATTTGATATTGTTAATCTGAAAACTGGATTTATTTAGCTTTGTAATTACAGGAATAAAAATGACGTATTTTCTTTTGTTTGTAATGGATAGCAAACAAGAAGATTGCAGCACATCAACAGCTCCAGTTCCTACAACAGAAATTCCTACTACTATGACCACCATGGCTGCTGCAGAAGCCGCAGCTGCTGTTGTTGCTGCAGCAGCTGCAGCTGCAGCAGCTGCAGCTGCAGCCAATGCTAGTGCTTCCACTTCTACTACTAATACTGTGGGAACTGTTCCAGTTGTTCCTGAGCCTGAAGTTACTTCCATTGTTGCTACTGTTGTAGATAATGAAAGTACAGTAACTATTTCAACTGAAGAACAAGCACAGCTTACTAATACCTCTACTATTCAGGATCTAAGTGTTGAAGCATCTAGTAATGTAGAAGAAACATCTAAGCTGGAAGCTGTAGCAGAGTAAGTATAGTAACTTCTGAACTTCAGTGTCAGTAAGAAATCCTGATGTAGTCAATGACTGTTAAGTAAAAATGTTTTGAGAATCAAAATTTAAACTTTAGTTCATGGTGGCTATCATGCCACAAAACTCGTTTACGAAAGTTTTAGGGCATAGCTGCAAAAGAGTAAGTTATAAATTTAAAAGAATACCAAGCTACATCATTTGTATGCCATAACTTCACATAAAATCAGTGTAAAATCATGGTTAACAAAGTACTTACATTTTAAATAAAGAAGGGATATTGTTGTTTGAGGGTTTTGGTTGTGGTTTTTTTCTTTATTTTCATATGGCTCAGCATAGCACTGAGAGAAAATAGTGCTATAGTTCGTTATTAAGAAAGAAATCAGGCCAGCAAGATGGCTCAGTGGAATAAGTGCTTCCCTGGCAAACACAAGGGCCTGAGTTCAATCACCGGTTCTGCCAAAAACAAAAAAAAAGAAAGGAAGAAATCAATGATTATAGAAGTTTAGGCTATCCTGTCAAATAGAATAATATTACTAAAGTTTTTTCTTTATTACCGTTATTTGGTTTTCAATTCTGCAAATTTTAAAAATGCAACTTTCTTAAAAACTAGTAAGACTGTAACATTTATAAAGATAACTGGGCTAGATGTGGTGAGGTGGTCATTATTGACCCTGATTTAGCTGGGCTTTATGGCTTATTTTCAGAATTTATGTACTTACCCAAGTGCCAATTATTATAGTATTACTATAAAAGCATTAATAAGCCATTTAGAAGTAATAGCCTGTGGGCTAGAAGAGGTAGTATTTTAGTGCAATTTTATTTTCATATTGTTACAGTCTTAATAACTGAAGTTGTAGAAAAACAGTTGTCTTTAATTTTTCTTAGATAAGTATGTTTTCTTGGTAACTTCATTGTAACTCAAATTTTAGCTCAACATCAAACAGTTAAATAAGAACTCAAGAATTATTCTAAGTGAAGCAGTTGTTTAAATTATAAACCATGTGCTTAAATTTCTCCCTAGTTTTACTCCCAAAAAAGAAGAGGAAGAGAACCAACCAGCAAAAAAAACTTATACTTGGAATACAAAGGAAGAGGCAAAGCAGGCATTCAAAGAATTATTAAAAGAAAAGGTATTTGTGTAGCAGATTTTTTGTGACATTTAATACTTACCTAATAAAAGTTCATTTTTCATCAGTTTGTCTCTTTTTGGCTGAGACTTTGAACAGGAGGATACTTTGAAAGTATATTTTTTTTGTTATTTAGACATTTTATTTATAATCATTGTTTCTCTTTTAATTATTGATCTAAAAAAATGTATTCTGTTTAAATTTCAGTTTTTCAGTCAATAGGTAGTACAGAGTTGCCTTCAATAAAAATACTTTTCGGAGTTTTCAAAACTTCTAAGAGAATTTATTGATGTTTGCAGTGGTATTATGCTTGATTCTTTGTTAGAGGACTTTCTATACTTGTGAGATTTTAAAGTTTTATTTAAATGATTTTCAGCGGGTACCATCCAATGCTTCATGGGAGCAAGCTATGAAGATGATCATTAATGATCCACGATACAGGTAATACTACAAGTTTTTATGTACTTTTCACTTTGTACATAGAAAGTCTAGCCCATTTAAAATTTTATTAGAATCATACTATATTAACATCCGTATATTTCCATCATTTTAGATGTGATATACAGCAGAAAATTCGAAGAATTTGTAATACAATTTGATCACACCAATAGGATTAAGATTAAGATTATTTTAAAGCTAAAATTATGTTTAAGAACCAATTACTGTAATATACATGAAAATACTTGTACTATTGTTTGTTAGTACAGAAACATTTGCTTCTTGTAGCTTTATTTATTTATATATGCCTTTGATATTTCTCTGTTCTCTAGTGCTTTAGCAAAATTGAGTGAGAAAAAACAGGCCTTTAATGCCTATAAAGTACAGACAGAGAAAGAGGAAAAAGAAGAAGCGAGATCAAAATATAAAGAAGCTAAGGAATCCTTTCAGCGTTTTCTAGAAAATCATGAGAAAATGACCTCTACAACCAGATATAAGTAAGATTTTAAATGATACATGGAACATGTTTACTGTGTTGTTTTGCCAAGTATACTAGGTAATCTACAGTAGGTATGTTAAATGTAGATAGATGATTATAAGTGTGGCAGCTTTACGCAATGAATGTGGCACTTTAGTAGAATGCAAGATATATCAGTTGTGTGAAATTGAGTTTACGAATTACTAGAGACTAAAAACAGGAAAAGGACAAAGTCAAGTCAAGCTTGACTCCAATCTACTCATAAGAAGATTGAAATTTTATTTATGAGATGGAAATCAGCTGTTAAGTATAGTGTTTTAAAAATTTGCATTTACATGGTATTGAAAAATATGTTTAATGTTTAATTTTTTTAAGAAAATTATAATACACATTGCCATTAATCCCCCATAAAATATTCACCCTTGTTTCAGATAGTTATCCGATCTTTCTTGCACAGATCTGGATGACTTCTTTTGTGAGTCTTTAAAATTGTACTATCATGACCACCTTAATATCTTGAATTGCTTCAAAATATTTATCTTTATCTTTCGTGCCTATTTTGATTTTGAGAAAGAGGCAGAAGTCATTCAGTGAATAAGGTGCATGAGGACATGCTGATGTCTTTATGAGTCTGTGTGTATGACATGTAAGAGCAGCATTAACTTTATGTTTTTTAATTTATTTGTATTTTAACTTGAGTGAAAAATAGAAGCAAAACAAAGAGAACAAATGACAAACATAGTAACATACAACAATGCATATGTTACAGATTTTCACAACATGGATGGCTAATTTTATATGTATGTGTGTATGTATGTATATATATATATATATATTTTTTTTTTAAATAAAACAATCCGACACAGATCAGCAGTCCACAATAGAAGTGGGTTATCCACAGAATTTATTGACTTGAGCCATTCACAGCTCATTATATTAATATAACTTTATATACCTCCATTTTTATACTTTTCTGCTGGATGGTTAAGACCGACTTAAAGCAAGACCTATACAACAAAAAAATGTAACTTTTGTATCAGATAAGGTCAGTCAGGTACCCTCAGTGTTTGCCCTGTAACCCTGTACTGCTCTTTGTAGAGATCGCTTGTTAGTGTCAGCCTTGTGGATGAGTCATGGCCATTGCTTGACCAATTTGCTCTCTGTGGAAGCCTGAGAGAATATTTTCTCTCTGTGTGACTCTCCTTAGGCACACTATACATCATCGATCGCATTCCTCTGTGGCCTAACTGTATTTTTTATCATACCCTTTAAAGATACACTTAAGAAAGAAGACTTACAGAACTACCTCAGAAAGTAGCATGAATGGTGAGATAAGTGTATTAGAAGGGGAAGCTGTTTTGAAGAGAATGGCAAAATATCTTTTATTATAAAAAAAACTTTTAACATTTACTGTGTATTTGATCAACCTTTGTGTGTAGCATCCTTGTTCCTTGTCCTTTTTTCTTTGTTTCTTTTTTGGTACAAGAAATCAAAGCTCTGACCTCTGTCTGCCAGGCAACTTTTGGATTATAAAAAGTTGTGCCCCTGAGCTATCTCCCCCATTTTAATATATTAAAAATCATTATTAAGCTTTTCCCAGTATGCTTATTTTCTTATTCTACTAGAAAGCCTTAGTGAAGGACTGTATTTCTTTGTGTAGTCATATTTTATGTATTAAGTACATTTCTGACAACTTCTAAAATCTGAAATTTCACAAAACATTGCTCAGGGGAATGGTCCTTTATAAATAGTACTTCATTGATTTTTCTTTACCATTCAGAAGTTGTCCCTTATAATGCATTTATGAACTTGAGTGAAAAAGACTGTTCACTTAGTAGTTTAAAAAAAAACTTATTTAAATTGTAATATTTAGTTTTATTTACAATATAGTGCTCCCTCGCTTATCATAGAGGTTACATTCCACACATCCCCGTGATGAATGAAAATGAGCAAAGTGGTGACATATTTATTTTATTATTTATACATATTTTAAGACTTTACAAACCTTTCCTACACTTTCTTTGAAAACACTTCTAGGGTTCTTAAACATTTTCTAAACTCGTAAACCCACATAATTTTAACAGTATATGTATTCTGTGTGGTACTGCAGAACCCTACAATATAGCAAAACTGCAATAAATAATTTAGATTAATATTTTTTGAAAACCTGTGAAACTTGACCCACAAAATAGCAAGAGACTACTGTAAATGAAAAGTAACATTTGTTTTTAAATGACTAGAAAAGCAGAACAAATGTTTGGAGAGATGGAAGTCTGGAATGCAATATCTGAACGTGATCGTCTTGAAATCTATGAGGATGTTTTATTCTTCTTGTCAAAAAAAGAAAAGGTATCACTTATTTAAAGCATTTATAGAAAGCATTTTATAAGAAAATAGAGTTATATCCATTTTGTTGCTCAGTTTGCCTCTTTATATAATTCAGGAAATCTGATTATTAGAAGTTAGGCCTCAGCACAGAATGAAGAACTCTTATAATAATACATTTCATCCCTCTTCATCTAACAGGATTAAATAATGGAGTAGTTACTCTAGGTATTGTCATTACTTGGCTGCTTTATATCTACTTTGGATAGCCACTTTGGAAAAGAAGTAATTATTTTAGCATGATAGTTTTTGAAATCGTGTTTTTCACTTATGTGATCATTCTGTTTCAAGAATGGCAGTAAAATGCTATTGTTCACAATAGGATTCTAAAACATTTGCTTATTCATTTATTTTTCATTGTGTTCCTTAATTTTGCTTAGTATAGTTTTGAAGGAAAACACAAGATTGCAAGTGTTACACAGTGTATACACAATCTGAAGACCAGTATTTAACCCATTGGATAGTTTCTTCACGGTAACTTAGTGGTGGTAAGAGTTGTTTATGGGATGAAGAAAAAATATACTTGGTTTCCAAACTGCTGCCTTTGGAGAGGTGAAAAATTGATGCTTAAGTTCAAAGCATATAAGCAAGAACATGGCAAAATAAATAGCATAGATATTAAAAATAGATGCATAATATATGAAATTGATTTCTCAGAATATAAGGAAACTTTCAGTAATTACAAGTGAAATATCTTAGTTTCTTTGAATTTCATGGATCTATTTTGTTTTTGTTGTAGGAACAAGCAAAGCAGTTGAGAAAGAGAAATTGGGAAGCCTTAAAAAACATACTTGATAATATGGCTAATGTAACATATTCTACTACTTGGTCAGAGGCCCAGCAGTATCTAATGGATAATCCAACTTTTGCAGAAGATGAAGAGTTACAGAGTAAGAGTAGTGACTAAATGAGAAAAAAGTTTAAATGGTGCACTGCATCAGTAAACAATTGCCATCACCTTATTTATAATCATTAATTCAGCTTTACATAGTTGTCTCTCATAACCATGTTTTATTAAGCCGGACATGCTGGCACATGACTGTAAACCCGGTCCTTGAGAAGCTATGGCAGTGGGATCCCCATGAGTTCAAGGCTACTCTGCAGTAGGTAGTGAGTGCAGCCTGAACTACTTAGTGAGTCACTATCTTAAAAAACAAAACAACAAAACATGATGTATTAACTTTTTACATTTCTAATTTAGTTTTGTGGTTCAGTACAATTTTTCTTTGAAGAAATCCAAGTTGTCTTTAACAAGTAATTGCTGAAATTAGTGAATTACAGGTCAAATTGAAATTTGTGCATGGCCATTTATATGTTATCATTTTACCTATACTGTTTTCTTGAGGCAGTAACTTACCTGTGTATGTGTGATGCTGGGAGTTGAACCCAAGACCTCATACATGCTATGCAAGCATTGTACCACTGAGCTACACCCTGACCTGAGCCAAAGTCAAGAGTTTGCAGAAGAAAAAAAGCATCAATGATGCAAGTGTTTTGTGATGCTTTTCTCAGACCTTACCACATGACTGCTTGGAAAAGTGGGAGAATTATAATATTTTGCTGAATATTTTAATATGACAACTTTATATATATATCTTTGTTACATCATCACTTATGTGAGTTCTTTGTGAATTTTTCCATACAACTTTCCTATTTATAAGTTGTGTTTAAGTACAGATAACTTTTGAAAGAACAAAATTGAAATTTATGGAGATTTAATGCAAATAAGCTGTTTTCCTGATATTTGAAATTGTAATTTTTATCTGAAAAATATTTTAGACATGGACAAAGAAGATGCATTAATTTGCTTTGAAGAGCACATTCGGGCTTTAGAAAAGGAGGAGGAAGAAGAAAAGCAGAAAAGCTTGCTGAGAGAAAGGCGGCGGCAGCGTAAAAATAGGGAATCTTTCCAGGTAATAGAAAACATCTTTAGCAATGCACGGTGGTTCTCAGCTAATAGGCACACAGGAGTCTGAGGCAGGAGGGTTGCTATATGTTTAAGGCCAGACTGGGCTACATAGCATGGCCCTATTGCAATAAAAAAACAAAAAATTATTTCTTTTATAGCTTAGTTTTACAGTGTGCTTCCTGAGCTTGAACAGTAATACGGTCAATTTTGAATTTGAATGGTGTGAATTGTTTTTGTATCATTTATTCAAATTGTGGAAGATCCACACCTGTTTGACTCAGATTTCCATAAGTAGATGCTATATTTCTACCTAAAAAGACCTATCAGGCAGGGGAACATAGAAGATTGTAGCAGATGTTAAAATGAGCATTGATAATGTGGCATGGTGTCTTTGAAGAAAAACAAATGAGAAATGACTGAAGTAGTTGATGTATAGTTTCCAGAGAACACAGGAAATACCTTGATTTATTTTAGCAGTGATGTATAATTATAGGAGCCAAGATTTACATGTTCTTAGCTACTTGTGAATTTTTTTGTATCAGTTGTGTTTACTCAGTAATAAAGTCAAAAAACAATACATTTTTACATTTCTTATTTTACCACATTAACTCTTTCTATTCTGAAAAACTTCATAATGGGATTAGAAGCATGCACCAATAGGCCCCATCAGGAAGATTATTTAAACCACAGTTTTTTGAGTCTTGGCCCAAGAATATATTCAGAAGATGTAGAGTGGAGTCTG
Organism: Ctenomys sociabilis; assembly: GCA_004027165.1. Classification (NCBI taxonomy): domain Eukaryota; kingdom Metazoa; phylum Chordata; class Mammalia; order Rodentia; family Ctenomyidae; genus Ctenomys; species Ctenomys sociabilis. The sequence goes on along the minus strand of PVKA01006269.1, from coordinate 10,312 downwards.
AAATTTTGCCTTTAATAGTGATGCACACTACGGTTTGAGAAACAGTACCCTGTGAAATTAGTTCTGACTGCAAAGTTAAGAGGTATTCTGTCCCCATGGTCATATTTTAGCTTGGAAAAAATTGTAAGGATGGTGCTTTTGAAACTGGAGAAACAAAACTTTTTCTACTTTGATTTGTATTTACTTGATAACTTAGTAACCTGATCACAAATAGCAGAAAACCTGGTTTTTAGATAAGCTACTTTATGAATAGGAAGGAGAGAGCAAATTCTTAGTAGTATGATTACATCCTTATGTCTAAATTGGACATAGAGGAATGAGACAATAAATAAAATTTCATTTGAACTAAGAAGATAGAGGGCTGGTCAAATAGCGGATTAAAGTGCCAGCAAGAAGGCACAGGGGCTAGGGGTTCAATCCCCAGGCCTGTGTGCCAGCCCTACTCCCATGAGGCATGCTGAGAGAACAATTGAGACTGGGCAGGGTGGTGCGTGCCAGTAATCCTATCACTTGGAAGGCTGTACTTTGAGTCTGATCTAGTAGTGAGACCCTGAAAATCCTATAAAACACTCTGAATACAGAAAATAAGTAAATAAAATATAAGTTAACATGCTACAGATTACAAGATATGAGAGACTGTGAGATATATTTAGAATTTCAGTAAAATTAATTGAGATAAAGCTGGGGGCCGGGGAGATGGCTCAGTAGAATAAGCACAAGGGCCTGAGTTCAATCCCTGGTTCCACCAAAAAAACCCCAGATATTTAGCAAAACTGTATTCTTCACCTGTAACATCAGTGCCTGAGCCATCATTTTCACCACTTTTAAAATCAGTCTAACAGGCTGGGGAGATGGCTCAGTGCAATAAGCGCTTCTGTGGCAAGTGGAATGCCTGAGTTCAGTCCCCAGCTCTGCAAAAAAAAAAAAAAACTGACACAATTGGTCATGAATGGGTAAACTGTTCTTTTTATTTATTTCTTTTTGTATATTTTTTTTTTTTTAAGGAAAGGTCTACAGGGTGTTCAGGGTCTCACTACTAGGTCAGACTTGTGATCCACCTATTTACAGCCTCCAAAGAGCTGAAATTACAGGCATACGCCACCGTGGCCAGTCTCTATTGCCCTCTCAGCTTGCCCTGGGGGCCTGGGCTGGCACAGCAGGCCTGGGCATCAAACCCCTGGCCCCTGTGCCAGTTGCAGGCACTTCAGTCCGCTGAGCTATTTGGCCAGCCCTTTGAACTGTTCTATAATAGTAATTGTGATCACTGTCTTTTCATTAGCTATTCTTTGGCCAAACAAGTGGTAATAAATATTTGTCACATCCTTGACAAAACTCTGGTGGATAGTTTTTAAGTCTTAGAACTGCTATTCTAATTCATGTCAAGTACAGACAGGATTGATCTGAAGATTTAACAAGAACCAGAAAAATGATTTCGCAGAAGCCAAGTTTTATGATATATCAGTGGTTTCCAAAGTATTGTGCTCAATTGCACTTAGATTCAACCCGTGTCCTGGGAAGGTTATCAAAATGTAAACTCTCAGACTTCTTGGTAGAACTACTAATTCAGATTTAGAGCCTAAGAATCCATACATTGGGAATTGAAAGATGGAGGAGGTGTCTCAGATTAATCACAGTGTTGAAGCCTTGAATTTCAGCATATATGAATAGTTACATGGTGAGCAAAAAACATGACAAAATGAAGGAAAAGTTACTTTTATTGGATTTAAGGCAACTGCTCAGCAAGGAAAAATTTTGTCATTATTTATGCAAAGTTTCAACTACTAGGCCAGCCGAATAGCTCAGCAGATTAAAGCGCAGGGTCCGGGGTTCAATCCCAAGCATGCTGTACTGGCCCCACCCCCGGGGTGTGCTGGGATGGCATTCGAGACTGGGCATGGTAGCATTTGCCTGTAATCTCAGCACTTGGGAGGCTTGAGAACAGGAAGATCACTACAAGTATGATCTGTGTAGCGAGACCCTGTTACACTGTACTACATACATAAAAAATAAAGTTGCCACTACTGTCTAGTACAATAGACCAGAGATAAACACTGATATAGAGTGTACACCGCCATCGTCAAACTCTTCTCCCTTGCAAAAAGAAAAAGAAAAAAACAGAAAGTTCATCTAATATGTTAGTAGTGTCAAGGCTGAGAACTCTTTCTCTAAGAAAATAGGACCAGGCTCAGCCATCTACAAAGTAATTTGCTGTCTGTAAGTGAAACTATAAACATTTTGTGTTTCAAGCCATATTGCTAGGGGAAAAAAAAAGTCTTCAGATGATTCTGATTTTTCAGGATATGAGATTCACTATTAAAATGGATTTAGTGTCCCCAATTTTATTATTTCAGTAGGCCTCAACAATCTGGCACTAAAAGCCTCACAAATCTAGTGAAACACACTTATTAGAATGGGTAAATTTTAATATCTGTAGAATGAATTTGAAAATGGTTTCTAAGAGGAAGAGAACAGGTAAAGAACCTAAGTGAACAGTTAAGAGTGAATTAAGGTAGGATTCTGTTTTTGAAGGGTAGGAACGGAGGATAGATTTGAGTTTGAGAAAATTCCAGAGTGGTAATGCTATGGATATGCATATACTTACATGAAAGAGACTTGGGTAGTATATGCTTAGACTTTTAATTCAGTTTTTAATTTCTCTCATCCATTTAATCCATTATGTTCAGAATAGTATTTTATCACATGAGGATTTTTAAAAATTGATTTTTTTTTTAGTACTGAATGTTAAAAATCAATTTATATTTCATAGCACAGAATAGTTTACACTAGCTATAATTTATGCCTTCAGGTTACTATATTTAATCAATAGCTACCATATTGGACAATGCAAGTGTATAGGAATTATGGGATTAGAATTTAGGGTTATAGTTTTTTAGTATGCATTTATTCATACTGTTAAAACATTTACAGATTGGGGAAGAGGAATTACAGAAATCTGTGGCATCGAGAAAAAAGAGAGGGGTATAAAAAAAGCAAATTTGAAGATTGAGATTTTGGGTATATTAATAATGTAAAAGAAAAGAAATGGTTTTGAAATAAGGTACAGATTTGAGTCCTACCATTTCAGATTACTGTTGGGAAATCGTACATTCTTTTACAAACCCTTATTTATTTAAAAATGTCAATAAAAATACCTGGAATACACTAGACACTTTAAAAAGAAAGTGTATTTACAGGAAATAGTGTTATGATTTGAGCAAAGCATTTTTTTAAAACTTGAAATGATATTGTCTTGAATAGTAAAACTGAAGCCTAGAATGAAAAATTCTTTTCTTTGAGTATTTTTTATAATCCAAATGCAGTTATTTTCACCAAGAAATACTTGTATCATATAACATTGGTGGAGGAATTTGAAATATTGCCAAGTTTTTAACCTGTTTTCATGTTGTGTACTAGAGACCTTTTCAAATGTGATTGTTTTCCTACCTCTTCCCCAGATATTTTTAGATGAACTGCATGAACATGGACAGCTACATTCTATGTCGTCTTGGATGGAATTGTATCCAACCATTAGTTCTGACATTAGATTTACTAATATGCTTGGTCAGCCTGGTGAGATTATTTTCTTTCCAAATTTATTCTAGTAGTTGGAATGGGCCAAGGGGAAGGTGGTTGTGAGGGTGGAGGAAGCTTTCTTTTATTTTTGTGTTATAAACATTGAAAAAAAGTAATTGCAGCTCTTTGGTTAGAGCTAGCTTTTGACTTCTTTAGTTTTTTCATTAGGATCAACTGCGCTTGATCTTTTCAAGTTTTATGTTGAGGATCTTAAAGCACGTTATCACGATGAAAAAAAGATAATAAAAGACATTCTAAAGGTAAATATATTTAGTTTTACTGGTTAATTTGTAGCATAACTTTGCAGCTATATACTTTGTATGTTAAATATAACAAGATTTCTGGGTTTTAGGATAAAGGATTTGTAGTAGAAGTAAATACTACATTTGAAGATTTTGTGGCAATAATCAGTTCAACTAAACGATCAACTACCTTAGATGCTGGAAATATCAAATTGGCTTTCAATAGTGTAAGTTATTTTAACTATTACAGATAATTACTTTAATAATACAGTTTTCAGTATTGCTTACGTGGAGTTGCTTAAGTGCAGCGTTAAGGGGATGAAGAAATAGAAACAAGGCTGTTAGAATAGTAGACAGTACTTCAGATAATATACAAAACTAATATATATAGCTGCTATAGTGCGTTAAGCTTCCTTTGCTTACATTATTGGTACTGTAGATGGTAGCTCTTTCGAATAATATCTAAACAGTGAATTACATCAATAAGTAGTAAAGTATAATTTCTTAATAGTTGCTGGAGAAGGCGGAAGCCCGTGAACGTGAGAGAGAGAAAGAAGAGGCTCGGAAAATGAAACGAAAAGAGTCAGCATTTAAGAGTATGTTGAAACAAGCTGCTCCTCCAATAGAGTTGGATGCCGTCTGGGAAGATGTATGTATAGTGGCAAATTTTCCCAAATGAATGTTTTTTATGGTTGAAAATGAAAATATTTTTAATTTCTTACCCATTTAAAGCTATAAGAAGTATTAGATGTAACTACATTTAGGAACATTTGTTAGGAGTGGTTTTGGGGGTCCTGCCGGTTAGCTCAGTTGTTTAATTACCTGCTTATGCAAACCCAGTCAGGCACAGGATACTGCGCTTGGATCCCCAGACCCACCCTTAAGACTGCCTGAGCCAGACAAAAAAACGAGAGTGGTTTGGACTTTAGAACCACTTTCAGGGAGTGAGTTTGTCACAATTTTCACCTCTTTATATGATTCCTTTTAGACATACTGGTTTACTTTTCTTAGTATTCATGTATTCCAAATTGAATTTTTCAGATCCGGGAGAGATTTGTAAAAGAGCCAGCATTTGAGGATATAACTCTAGAATCTGAAAGAAAAAGAATATTTAAAGATTTTATGCATGTCCTTGAGGTAATTTCAATTTTTTTTATAATTTACTGAAATACTACAAAATGTAAGAATAAAATGACCTCAGTATTTGTGAGTATTTGCTACTTTTGTACAAATGTAGTTACCTTGTATATAGTTATTATAGTTTTATATATATATATATAGTTAAACAAATGTCTTCTTTTGGTAGAAACTTCAAAGAGAAATGAGCTACAAATATGCATGGAAATACTAAGATTAATGTGTAGAAATTTCACTTTTTTCTATTTTTAAAAAATCAGTAATTCATCCACCTTACAACTTAAAACAATAATCTGAGAAAAACTTAAGAATAGAAAACAGTTTTAGGCATTGTTCAGATATACCAACACTGCATATATAGAAAACAACTGGTGGCAGGCTGAGGCAGGAGAATACCATGAGGTTGAGGCCAGGGTAAGAGAGACCCTATCTCAAAAAGACCAAAAAAAAAAGGCAGACCTGGTAGTTTAGGCCTGTGTCCTAGCACTATGGGAATTGAGGCAGTTGAAGGGTACACTTAAATATGCAAGGGTTGAAAAAAAACAGGATAAGGTGTATGTCACATGGCTCATTGTAAAGTCTTTCAAGTACACTCCCCAGTACCATAAAGCAACAAATTCTGTTGGCCATGTGAGGCAAATGTAAATACTTGAAATTTTCTTCTTTGGCCCCGTAGCATGAATGTCAGCATCATCATTCAAAGAATAAGAAACATTCTAAGAAATCCAAGAAACATCATAGAAAACGTTCCCGCTCTCGATCGGTAAGGCAGGAGAGTACCATGTTTATTAAGTTTATTAGATGGCACCATAAGTGTACTAAAACATGTTAGCATTGTTATGAATTGTATTATTTGTATTATTTAGGGGTCAGATTCAGATGATGACGACAGCCACTCAAAGAAAAAAAGACAGCGATCGGAGTCCCACTCTGCCTCAGAACATTCTTCTAGTGCTGAGTCTGGTAAGCATTTCTGTTAATGGTTTGATTAAAATCATTGACAGTTTGCTTTCTCAAGTTGACACTTTTTTTATGTTCCTCAGAGAGAAGTTATAAAAAATCAAAAAAGCATAAGAAGAAAAGCAAGAAGAGGAGGCATAAATCTGTAAGCACAGTTTTGACTTTTGTATTTCACCCATACATTTACCATTGGTTTCCTCAGTGGCTGAGGAACCTTCTCCTAATCTAATTTGATGTCCCCCAACAGTTGAAGGGTGTACCTAAATATACAGTGGTACCTCAGTTTATGAAGTTAATTTGTTTCACAGTCTGAGGGAAGATGGCTGCATTTCTGTTTGTATAGGGAACATGGCACTGGTCGTGTTTGGCACCAGATGCAGTGTTTGTGAACAGAAAAAAATTTTGCTGAATGCTTTTATGAAGTGAATTGTTTACAGACAGAAGCTTTGTGAGCCGAAGTGTTATTGTTTTGTACTTGTACTTCACTTCGATCTTCCATTAAAATCATTTGGTAAGCTTTCAACCAGCATTTCTGTCCTAGTTTTTGCAATTAATTTTTAAGAAAAAGAGGTGTGTTTTCTGTCTTACCTGTTACTGGGAACCACAAATTTGGATTATTCTTTTTATGCTATTTACATAAATTTGTATCTGTCTAAATAACCATTTAAATTCCTACTTAGTAATAATTTTGAAGAATTTTATTACACAGCAGGCAACCTTATATGTGATTAAATTAATAATAGTGTTATATTTATGAATATCTAAAATTAATATTATGTTGCATTGATAAAATTTAATATCTAAGCTGGTGGTGTAGCTCTGTGGTAAAGTACATACTTTTTAGCATGCTTTGGGCTTTGATCCCTAGCACTGCCAAAAAGTAATGTCTGCCTACATTTACAGATAAAACTTATCTGAAGTGCTAGGATGAAACATCATTAAAAGAGACCGTCAAAACATCATCTTCCAGGCTGACCAGATAGCTCAGTGGACTACAGCACCTGCTTAGGCAGAGCACAGGGTTCGAGCCCTAGTGTGCCTTGCTGGCCCTGCCCTCAGAAGGGGAATGAGATTGGGTGTGTTTCACGCACCTATAATCCCAGCACTTGGGAGGCTGAAACCAGGAGGATCACTACAAGTCCGATCTGTGTAATGAGACCCTGTGGACCCTGTACTAAACACATTTTTAAAAAAAAAGGTCATCTTCTCATGGAAAAACTAGCTGTCACCCATGAATACTGGGGTAATTTATCAAATCCTTGAAACCAACAATATAGATTATACTCACCATTATAGGAATATGATAACCTATTGTATATGAATGTTGAATTTTATGTATATATAAAAGGTTTTTTCAAAAATAAAGTGGTAGTTTTAGAAGATCCTGTAATTCTATTATGTGAGACACTAAGAAAAATGGACCACTAGATGAAGTTCAACCTAGGTAATTTAGGGAGACCCTGTCCCACAATACAAACCAGTTGAGGATATACTTCATTGCAAGGGTGCAATGGATTCAGTGCCCAGTACCATCCCCCACACCCCCTCCCCAAAAAGTGACATCTATTTTTTATTTACATAGGACTCTCCAGAATCGGATGCTGAACGAGAAAAGGATAAAAAAGAAAAAGATCGGGAAAATGAAAAAGATAGGAGTAGACAGAGATCAGAATCAAAACACAAATCACCTAAGAAAAAGACTGGGAAGGATTCTGTAAGTATTTAAAATTGTTTCATTTTTACATTTCCAAAATACAAAAGTGGATGCTATAATCAAAACTGTGACAGTTTTTTTTTTTTTAAAACAGGGTCTCGCTATGTAATTTGGGCTGGCCCTTGAACTCATGGCAGTTCTGCCTCAGCTTCCCAAGTGCTAAGATTACAGATCCATAATAATATTTTTAAAACAGGCTTTCAAGTCTATTGTATATTAAAACAATGAAAACTCAATTAACTACTCAAGAGAAAAATCCTTAATATATTTATGGTTATGAGTTACCCTTGTTTCAAGTCTCCTAAATTTTATATTCCTTAAAAAAAAAACCATAGCATTCTGTTTTGACCCACTAAGAAAGAACATGGTCTTCTGCTTTTGCATTAAGATGTTCCACTTGGCGTTTTCTTCCTGATTTTTAAATTTTTTTCTTTGTTGTGTTGCCTCATTCTGTTTTCCAGTACTGGAGATGAAACCTAACACCTAGGTCCTGCTAGGCAAGTACTCTCACTGAGCTATGTCCCCTGCCTCTTACAAACAATTTTAAGCGAGGTTCTTGTTGAATTACCCAGGCTAACCTGGAATCTGCTACCTTAGACTGAGTAACTGGGATTACAGGTGTATGCCATCCCACAAAGCTGGCATTTTTTTAAAGAAATATAAAATATAAGAGACTTAAATCAGGGGTTCTGCACATGCCCATCATTTTTATAGTTCCTGAGTCCAGTTTCCAAAGAAACATTCCAGTACTGTTCTGACAACTGACTGAAGAGGTGTGAATGCAATCGAGAAGAATGGGAAAGCAAGCCAAAGTCTTCGCTTTGGATTTTAGTATGAAGAATGGGAAAGCAAGCCAAAGTCTTGGCTTTGGATTTTAGTATGAAAATCTAATAGCAGAACACACAGTATCACAAACCTTAGCATTAAAAATTCCATGTACAAATGTAAGTTCAAGAAAGATGATCCTGCCAATTAATGGAGAGCATCATTGTGTACAAGAGCTCTAGCTCTACCTTTAGTGTTATTTAAAGTCTATACGCAGCCAGGTGAACCTGGTTCACAGCCTTAGTAAAGAAAAAATGTATACCCCTTCTACACAGTTCAATATCTTTTACTTAACAAAATCCTTATAGTGAAAGAGGATGCAGAAGTTGTATCTCACAAATGATGCAGTATTTTTGTGTATCAGTCTGCTCTTGAGTTATCAGTTTATTTGAGCACTTAAAAAAAAAAACTCAGAGGGCCAGTCAAATAACTCAGCGGATTTTAAAGCACCTGCGAGCAGGCACAGGGGTCGGTTCGATCCCTGGAGCCGCCTTGCCAGCCCTGCCCCCAGGCACACAGGGCAATTGAGACTGGGCGTGGTGGTGCATGCCTGTAATCCCAGCACTTGGGAGGCTGTAAACAGGAGAATCACTGCAAATACAATCTAGTAGTGAAGACACTGAACACTCTATAGACCCTTTGCTAAAATAAAGAAAAAATAAAATGTAAAAACTCAGAATATTTAGAGTATAGTATCTTTAGCCGGGCGTGGTAGCGCATGCCTGTAATCCCAGCACTTGGGAGGCTGAGGCAGGAGGATTGTTGTGAGTTCGAGACCAGTCTGAGCTACAAAGTAAGCTCGAGGCCAGCCTGAACTGCATAGTGAGACCCTGTCTCAAAAAAAAACAAAAAAAAAAAAAAAATAGAGTATAGTATCTTTAACCTTCTGTCATATAAAATGCTTACCAGACCACATAAATTCTATGTAAAATTATTGAGGAATATATTACTTAGAAAGTGAATACTTGGCCTTCTGTTACATAGAAACAGGATCTTTCACATTCAGTTCTTTAAAAGAAAGGAAAAGAACCAGGGTATACTTCCCTGATTTCTTTTTTTTTGTCTTTTTGAGACAAGGTCTCACTATGCAGTTCAGGCTGGCCTTAAGCTCACTTAGTAGTTCAGGCTGGTCTCAAACTCACAACAATCCTCCTGCCTCAGCCTCCCCAGTGCTGGGATTACAGGCATGCGCCACCACACCTGACCCCTGATTTCATATTTGTAAGATGAAACTAGTACTATATAAAAGTCCTAAGGTATTTGCTATAATGCAACCAGTGAATACTTGTAATCCATTGATAGACTTGTTGGAACAGGTTAGTTTTTAAACCCTATGAAAAGTGTTCTTCTATGGAAAAGGCTGTAGATACGGGATTTTCATAGATTTACCACTGAAGCTTTCTAAATATTAACATTGTCACTATGTATTCAATGTCTTCACAGGGTAATTGGGATACTTCTGGCAGTGAACTGAGTGAGGGAGAATTAGAAAAGCGGAGAAGAACCCTTTTGGAGCAACTGGACGATGATCAATAAATTATACCAAATATATGTTTACAGTATGATTTAAAGTCTAATTCAGACCAGGGACTATTTTAAGTTCAGTTTAAGTAACACTGGGTTTTAATTGTATCACAGAAAAAAAAAAGTGCATTTAAGTATTGTTATTGTGGACTTTATAAAAGCAAAGGAAATTGAAAATAACTTTTGATTCTGTATCAAGAATCATATTTTCCTACAGTCATAACTGTCTTTCTGTGACCCTTTCATAGGGCACTGCAGGATGGATTAAAGGTGGCATTTACTGATAACTGCAGGTGTCTCTACTTTGTTCTGAAGTCTAAGTCTGAGGTAATTTACT
>PVKA01006268.1:0-84736 GCA_004027165.1 Ctenomys sociabilis | reverse complement strand
ATAATAGTTAAGATTGCAGAAATCCAACACAAAAATAATATACTGAAAGCTGCTAGAGAGAAGGAGCTCACATTCAAAGGAAAACCCATCAGAATTACAGCCGACTTCTCTACACAAACAATGAAGGCAAGGAGAGCATGGAGCAGAGTTCTTCAAGTCCTACACGAAAACAAATTCCAGCCCAGACTACTATACCCTGTTTGTTCATAAACTCTTTACCTAAACCTATGTCTTTAAGAGTTCCTCCTACTTTCTCTTCCAGGAGATTGAGTGTTTCTGTTTTAGTGTTTAGATCTTTAATCCATTTTGACTTTAGCTTAGTGCATGGTGATACAGCTGGGTCCAGTTTTAGTTTTCGGCATGTAGAAAGCCAGTTTTTCTTTTTATAAAGAGGTATCTTTCTTCCAGTAAGCTTGTTTGGCCCCTTTGTCCAAGATCAGGTGGTTGAGTGTATTTGTAGATGCCTCTGAGTCTTCTAATCTATTCCATTGATCCTCAGGTGTATTTTGTTGCCAATACCATGTTGATTTTATCACAGTGGCTTTGTAGTATAATTTCAAGTCAGGAATTGTGATGCCTCCTGCCTTGGCATTATTGGCCAAGATTGTCTTTGCTATTCTAGGGAGTGGAAATATTTAAAATAATAGAGAAATTTCAAGATTTAATGAAAGATACCAACATACACACTTAAGAAGTCAAGTAAATACCAAAGACGAAGACAAAGAAAGTGCACCAAGAGCCAACACAAATAAATATGGCACAACAGAGGAAAATAACTTTTTCTGACTTTAAAGATGGATGACTTCAACAGAGCAATGGTTACACAGATACCTAACTATTGATAACCATAGTTACGCTGATAGCAGTTATTGCCAACAATTAATTCTATCTTTTGCCCCCAAAAGACATATTTCTCTTTAAAACAAAAGTAAAGACACTTTCAGATCAATAGTATCTGAGAATTCACCATCTCGAAACCTTAACCAATGAGAATTTCACATAACTTATGTCAAGTAGAAAGTAGTCCCATGCAGAAGGTCTGAAGTGAAAGAAATTAAGAACTAAGGACAAAGTGAACGTTTGGGTAAATGTAAATGTTAACTATATAGCACAATAATACACCTCCAGAGATTAAAAGCAAAGAATTGGAGTGTATAACAACAACACCAACAATAATAATAATATATCGCATGACAACGTTTCAGTTAACACAAAGGAAGTGATGTTCGCATAAAATTACGTCATTACTTACTGACCCAGTCATAGTGCTCCTTCCTCTTGGTACACTCCACAAGGTCCATACCCTGAAAAATAGCCACACTATGTCCTTCACTTCTCAGGATGTGACATTGTCATTAGGCATTATAATTTATAAGTCAAAAGGGAAGGAGAAAAAGAGTCCAGAGTTCCTGTGTTATCAAATAGAGACTAATGGTATCAATGAACTGCAAACTTTGATGTGTTAAGTATTCACATGTAATAATTTAGCACATAAACACTAAACAAATAGAAACAGAGTAAACATTTACAAACTCAATGTAAAGAAAAGTAATCATTAAAACTACTCTGCAAGTCTAGACAAATTCAAGAAAGCAAGCATAAAATAAACTCAGAATGGGCCAAACCAATGGAAACCACAAAGTGACAGTTTTCAATGGAAACACACTTGCAATTATAGTAAATCTAAATGGAGTGGATGACCAAGTGAAAAGTCATACTAAATTAAAAATAAAAACTTTACTGTATGATTCTTCAAGAAACATATCAAAAGCATGAAGATACAAAAAGGTCGGAAGAAACCAGAGGCATTCATATAATAATTGTTCAGTAAATAAAACATATGGGTTTTGAAAATTATTTTAATGGACAAATTACAATTGTGTATACTTAAGGTGTACAAACTGTTTCGATACAGGTATGCATGTTGGAATGGATAATAAGCCTAATTAGCATATGCATTGCTTTGCATACTGCTTCTGTTGGTATGGAGAGCACTTAAAATCTATTCTCTTAGTAATTTTCAGGTTTACAATACATTTTCTTTACATGCTCTATAGGACAATAAAATCTTTGTAAAGTGCATTATTTAAATATTCCAAATACTTATAGATGATCATAATATCATCTCAAAAGTCATATTTTCAAATCACTGAAGAACATAAAAGGACATAAAACACTTTCATATAGCATCAGACAGACAACAAGGAAAAGGCAAAGAAGCATAAAAGTGAAGAGCATGAAATAGTGGCAAATTAAAGGAAACCAAATAAATCAATATTGAAATAAATAAAAGGAGTTTAACTATGCCATTAAAATCAAAATATCCTTCAACTGTGCTATAAATTTAAATCCTACTATATGTTGCCTCCAAGAGATAGACATAAAGAAATATAGAAAAAAATGTTAAGAAGTAAAGGAATGAATAAAGTTTTTTTTTCAGCCAAGTACAAAGTAATATGGCACAGTGATGGCAACATTAAATTCTGAAAAGGTTTTATTCCAAGCAAAAAGCATTCAACAAAACTTAAAATGTCACATACTTATAAAAGTTACAATCCATGGTGAAAATATAATACTCATAAATTTTTATGTGTCGAATAATTTGGCAAATACAAAGCAAAAATTGTTGGAACCACACAGAGGAATTGATACGCATAATCATAGATTACTAAAGCTACAGCTCTTTCTTCATAGATTAAGAAAAGAAAACTAAGCAAAGACATAATACAGGATTTAAATAATACAGTTAATGGATTAAATTAGTAGAAATGCATCAAACGACATGCCCTGCAATCAATAGACACTTTCTTTTCATGCACCTGTGAAACATTTACAAAAGTTGATGCCAAACTACAAAGGAAACTTCGGTAAGTTCCTAAATGCACACGTTATATAAGCAACATTCTCTGACAACAAAATAAAACTTGTCACTCAGCAGAAACATTGAAAACATGGAAAATTCTATCCATATTTATAGTGTCACATGCATTAGTGGAAATTTTAATTAATTTGAAATTCAACTGCAAAGTTATTATGGCAAAAATACTATAATGTTTCTATTAAGCAGTTGATATGGAACTTTTCCAAGAATTTTAATGTCATAAAAGAACTCATGTCATAATATTTAAAGGTTGAAAATGCTACTAAATTAAATGTACATATGTATATATTACTACTATACTGCTATAATAATTACTATAAATAATATCAAATATCTAGATATGTGCATACATAAGTGTATATAACATAGAGCACGGCCTAGAAATAAGTGATAAGATCTTGAGCCATTGGATATTTCTGGGTTACAAAATTACAAATGTATGTTTTTGTACACATTCTATCATTAATATATATATAATAATCAGAGTTATAAGGTATTTGTGTGGTAGAATAAAAGAAAGAAAAAGTGTGTATTATCTAATGTGGAAAGGGTGAATCCTTCTCCTACTTGAACCCTTCAGCAGAATCTTTCAGTTCACTAACTCTCTGTTCAATTTATTCAGGCTAAAATATATCTATCTCATCACTATGTTTTTATTTTACTTAAACTATTTTGCATTCATGGAATTTTTCCTTGATCCTTTTGAACAGCTATTTTTATTTTCTCTCTACCTCTGTTTCAAATATTCTTAAACATTTTAATGGTTAGTATATCATTCTGTATTTCATTAAAATAAGAGAGAAATAAACCAGACACACATGTGTAAATATCATATAGTCTCCCTAGTATAAGAAGCAAAAAGCAGAAATACAAATGGAAACATACAACAACTAAATTCAATTGAGTCTGATAAGGCAAAGTGAATGGCATATGCTGCAGGATACTAATCAGCTTTTCTTCTGGATGGTTAACAACCTAAGTTCACAGATCAAAGCTGGAGAAATAGAAGAGCCACAAGGCCAGCCAACATTTTGGCCCTAGCTTTTCAAGGTCAGCGAAGACTCAGGACATAGGAGAACCTATACTGCAACATCATGAAACTCAGGTGAGATCCAAATTTTCTGAACAAGGAGATTATGGAGCCACAGAGGAAAGAGATAGAGATCGAAGTTCTATAGTGTGCCTGGGGAGAGTCACATGGAGAGAAAATTTTCTCTCAGGCTCTCACAGAGAGCAAACTGGTCAAGCATTGGCCGTGACTCATCCACATGGATGACACAGACAAAGGATCTACAGAATAAGGTACAGGACTACAAGAAAAACCCTGAGAGGACTTCACTGACCACATAAGAAACATAAAGTACATATGTTGGTATATAAGTCTTGCTCTATCTAGGTCTTAACCATCCAGCAGAAAAGTATAAAAATGAAGTATACATCACAGGGCCATAATATTAAGTTGATCTGTAAATGGCTATGGTCAACAACATCTTTGGATAACTCACTATTGTTGTGGAATGCTGGACTATGTTGGATTGTGTTGTCAAGTTCAAGCACCTAAGTTAGTTGAATGATAATGGAGTGCCCATCTTTGACAGGTATAGACAAAGGAAGTGGTATAGAATGGAATAATCATGATGTGTGTGTATGGACAGTACAGTTGGAATAAATAACGCCGTGCTTCTACATAATTCTATGAGGGGCAAGATTTGCACTAGTGGTGGTTGCACAGGATATTATATCGGCTTCTAGTACTATGGACAATTGCTAGGAAAATAACAAGGTAGAAAGTATTAATTATTGAATGTTTGATGTAATTCAGGTATAAAAAATAAGATACACAAACAGCTACAGTCTCAATTTACTGCTAAGAGACATATGGTATAATAATGTCTGTAAGTATAATATCATGTATGCACCTTTTATGATACCAAAACATTATGAAAACAGTTTGCAATGTATTAATTTATGAAATCCATCTTGTCAAGGTATCTTAAAACTGTCTCATTGATATTTGTACTTCAATAAAACAAATGTAAAATAAAAATAAAAAAATAAAATAAGAGAAATTTTCAGCCCATTTTCATTCATATTTCTCCACTGCTCTCATTTTTTCCTAAAGGAAACTGTATGCTTTTATTGCTGCCTATGTCCATATTTGCCTTTTCCTTATGTTTTAGGATTTCTGCTTGTGAGTTCATTTTGTTTTTTAATTTTAACTACATGTTTGCAATACATGCCAACTGCACTCAATGTGGGCATTTGCTCCTTGTACATGAAAGGCTCCATTCTTTTTAGGTCCCAGTTCGCTCCTACTCCTTTTCTCCACCTCCTGGTCCCCTTTTCATTTGCAAAATATTTACCTCCCTGCTGCCTTCTCTCTCTCTCTCCTCTCTCTCTCTCTCTCTCTGTTTCTTTCTCTCTCTCTGTTTAAAAGAAGACATTTATTCAGTGCCATGATCAGACTATTACATTTAGCAATCAGCAGCATGAGTGTCATAAATGGCCTACATTAGGGCTGGCTAGATAGCTCAGTGGACTAAGCACCAGTTTTAGCGAGTGCAGGGACCAGGGTTTGATCTCCAGTCCTGCATGCTGCACTGGCCCCACTTCTGGGGCGCACTGAGCCAGTAACTGAGTCTGGGTGTGGTAGTGCACACCTGTAATCCCAGGGCTTGGAAGGCCGAAAACAGAGGGATCACTGCGAGTTTGAGTTGTGTAGTAAGACCCTGTACCAAATACATAAATGAAAAAAGAAACAAAAAATGTCTACATTTGAATCTTTTGTTGGAATGCTTTACACTTTCCACAGAACAGAAACTAAAATAACCTGCTATACAATTAGTCACGAATACAGTCCTCGAGGTTTTTGCCCACATGCACGAGTATTGTCTAATACATGTCTTCTGTGCAGCAGCTAGGCCCTCCCACCACTGTGGTTGGCTGAGTTCACAGATCTGCTGTAACCTGTAGCTTCCCTGTCACTTCTCTGGCCTCCTTTCCTACTCAGCTTTGTTTCCTGGAAGTGTTTAAAACCTCCTGCCACTGCCACAGCTACTGCTGCTGCTGGAACCACCACAGCCACCTTGATTTTATGGTTTGATAAAATGTTGGCCTCCATTGCCATAGGGCCCAGAGCTTCTGCCTCTAAAGTATCCTCCCTTCATGAGTCCAAAATTTGAAGACTGATTATTGTAATTTCCAAACTCATATCTTCCACTACCTGCATAATTTCTTCCACCATTAATAAATCCATTGTAGCCATCCCCACTACCACCATATCCACCTCCAGCATGGCTGCCACCAAAGCCACCTTGTCTACTGAAGTTTACTCCATGACCAAAACGGTCATTGTCACCAAAACCACTCCACAACCACCACCAAAATCTCCAGAACCACGTTGATCTACTTGACTAGATGAAGCACTAGCCATCTCCTGCTTTGACAGGGCTTTCCCTACCTCACAGTTTGGCCTCTCATAGTGTGGTATTTCTGAATGACAATCTTATCCACAGAAGCATGGTCATCAAAGGTTACACAAATAAAGCCCCTCTTCTTTCCACTGCCTCAGTTAGTCATAATTTCAATCACTTCAGTTTTTCCATATTGTTCAAAATAATCTCATAGATGAGGTTCTTCAGTATCCTCTTTAATACCACCAACAAAGATCTTCAACATTAAGTGGGCACCTGGACTTTGAGAATCTTCTCTTGCAACAGCTCTCTTTGGTTCCACAACTGTTCCATCCACTTTGTGTGGCCTTGTATTCATGTCTGCATCCACCTCCTCCACAGTGGCGTAAGTGACAAACTGGAAGCCCCTGGAATGCTTGGTGTTCGGGTCTCTCTTTACCACGTAGTCTGAGTGTTCCCCATTGCTCAGAATGGCTCCTCAGACTCTCATCAGCTGTTTCAAAGCTCAGCCCTCGATGAAGAGCTTCTGCAGCTATTTGGGCTCCTAGGGAGACTCTGATTTAGACATGACAGCAGTCGGAAGAGAGACTGATGATGTTTCCTCTGCGATGTTCATGAGCAAAAAGGTATCTTTTCTCCACCTATTATTCTGCTCTTATTTATATTTGTGCTTCTCATGTGACAGAAACAATGAGGATTTAACCTTAGGTGTCTGACATCCCTTAGCATCATATTGTCAAGGCGCATACATCTGAGTCCTCTGTAGGACTCAAATTTATTCTTCTTTATAGCACTATAGTTTTCCATTTTTGTATAAATACCACATTTTCTCTAGCCTTTTGTCTGTTCATTGGCCCATAGGCTGCTTCCATGGCTTAGCTGTTATAAACATGGGTCCTCATGGACCACTGTAATATGATGTTCTTTAACTCTGAAAAAGATGCCTCACAGAGGAATAGCTGAGTCAAATGAAATTTTCAGTTTTAGGGTTTTTGTTTTGTTTTATTTTTTGTTGTACCGGAGATCAAACTAGGGGCCTTGCACTTGCCAGGCAGGAGCATATGTCATTGAGCTATCTCCTCAGTCCTCCAGTTCTAGTTTTCTAACAAATTTCCGCACTGATTTACATAGCACTGTGCTAGTTTACATTCCCACCAATCATGCAAGAGGCTTCCTTTTCTGCAAATGCCTTTTGCTTGTCAGTATTTGTTATTATTTGATTTCGTGATGATTACCATTTCTTCCTGGAGTAAGAGGAAATCTCAGCATTGCTTTATTTGCATGTCCCTAATGGCCAGTGTTGCTGGACATGTTTTCATGTATTTATGGACCTTTTGTATTTCTTCTTCTGAGAAGTGTCTCTGTAACTCACTTGCCTATTTTGACTAGGCTTTGATTTGGGGGAAGTCTATTTTTTTTCTTCTTTTAGTTCTCTATATAGTCTAGATGTAAGTCTTTCACCCAAAATGTAACTGGCAAGAATCATCCCCATCTTGTAGCTTGCCTCTTCACTCTGTTGGTTGTTTCTTCTGCTATGCAGAAGCATCTTTGTTTTTCATTGCTATGATCCCACTTGTTGACCATTGATGCTATTTCTTGTGCAGTTCAAGACTTTATGACCTCAAAAGTTTTATCTTCCAGTAGCTTGAATTTTATCTTTTAATATTTTGATGTTTGATCCATTTTTATCTTAGTTTAATACATAATGAGAGATATGGGCCTAACTTGAATCTTCTATGCATGGATAACCAGTTTTCCCAACACCATTTAGTAAGGGGGTATCTTTCCTCCAGTGTACTTTTTTGGCTCCTATGTCAAATATCAAACAGCTAAATGTATCTGGGGTTGATTCTGCTTCCCCTATTACGTCCCACGGATCCATATGTCCTTTTGTGCCAGTACCTTGCTGCTTTTATCACTATAGCTCTATAATATAACTTCAGGTCTGGGATTCTGATGCTTTCTACTTTGCTTTTGCTGTTCTGGATCTCTTCTGATTCCACGTGAATTTTAGAATCTTTTTTTTTACTTCTCTTAGGAATGCTGTTGGTATTTTGACTGGAATTGCATTAAATGTGTATATCAGTTTTGGGAATATGGCCATTTGCAAAATATTGATTCCATATAAAGATATCCTGCAACAGGGGATATCTTTTCATTTTCTGATACCTTGTTTGTTCTTCACTTTCAGAGTTCAATAGTTTTCATGTAGAGGCCCTACACTTTCTTGATTAGGTTAATTCCTAAGTATTTTTTTTTTTCTTGATGCTATTATGAATGTTATTGTTTTCCTAATTTATTTCTCAATGAGATCATTATTATTATACAGGAACACTATTGATTTGGGGGCTAATTTATATCCTGCTGCACCACTGAATTTGGTTAATTCTAGAAGTCTTTCGCTGGAATTTTTGAGTCTTCTATACAAAGAAACATGTCATAGTTAAGGAAGGAAATCTTAAAGACCAGAAAGGAAATTAACAAAATCATTATTTAAAAAAATATTACAAAGAATCAATGAATTGAAGCACCTGCTCTTTAAAAGAATAAGCAAAATAGATAGAATTTTAACTAAACTTACCCAAGTAGGAGAAAAAAGACTCACATCAGTGCAATTAGAAATGAAAATATCAAAATCAAAATGAATACCATCAAGATTCAGATCACTTATCATTAGTAACTATTATGAAAAATAGTACTCCAATGGATTCCATCCCAGGAAGTCAAAGGTGATGCAACAAACACAACTAATACGTGTAATGGACCACATAAACAGAAGCAAGGACACAATCACATGATTATAGTAACAGATGCAGAAAAAGCTTTGATAAAATCCAACATCCATTTAGGATTAAAAACCATGGATATAACAGGCATAGAAGAACCTTACTACAATCTGGTAAAAGCCACTTATGGCAAACCAGTGGCTAGCATCATATTAAATGGGAAGAAGTGGGAGGCTTTCCCTCTGAAATCAGGAATAAGACAAAGACGTACACTGTCACCACACCTGAGCCATGTAGTGCTCAGATCATTAGCCAGCGCAATCAGGCAAAGAAAACAAAAAAGAGATAAGGGATATGAATAGGAAAAGAAGAAATCAAATTATCATTATTTATCATGACACAATCTTCTACTTACCAGGCTCATTTTTAGGGGAAGTCTGCCTTCTCCTTCCCTCTCCCTGATCCTTCTTTCCCTCCTTCCCTCCTGTCTTCCTTCCTCCTATTCTCTCTCCCCCTCCCTTGCTTCCTCTCTCTCCTTCACTCCCTCCCCTCTCTCCTCTCTTCTCTCTCCTTGCTCCTCTCTCTCCCTTCCTTGCTCTCTTTCATGCTTTTTTTTCCTCCCTCTTCCTTCCACTTTTACCATGTTTGAGTTGCTTTGCACTGGTCTCTGCAGCTCCCAAGACAGAATCCACCCAGCAGTGATTCCTAAGCTGCAGTGACAATGAATCCTTGGTTCGCCTCTGTCCCAGTACATGTTCATATTCATGCCCAGAGTTTAACTTCAACAGTACATGTGCTTCCAGCAGCTTCCCTGGGCCTGTGACTCACCCTGAGGAGCTGGGAGCTGCTTGAGTACACAGGATGGGAGGCACACTCCCCAGTGTAACCCTGCCGCTCTGATTTACTAGCTGAGCAGTGTGAGACAGGAAACAGAACAATCTTTCTTTGTCTTACCTCTAAACTAAGGATAACAACTGAATCAGCCACATAGGTTTATGAGAATTAGCTAGGTTAATCCCAGACAAGAAGCTTAGAATAGCACATGACACATGACAAGCTTTCAATGTGTTTTAGCTTGAATTCTAATAATCCAGCCCTTTCCCAGGCAGGAAAATACAGTCCAGGATCTTTTCTAGCAGTGAACTAAACTCTAGCCCCTCTCTGGGAACAGAACACTTGATAGCTTTCTGCCCTACAAGACGCAAACTCCTAGCTGCCTGATCCACCCTGCAGGCCAGTTGACCAGAAGCAGGGGACCTGGGGTTGTTCCATGTATGCTTCCACACTATTTCTAGCCCTAGAGGTTGTATTTGATGTTTGAGGTTGGTCATGTACTTTCCATGATCTCTTTTCTATTTTCCTCTGTTCTTTGGGAAGGCAGAAGGCTGGGGCTGTCTCATGGGGGACCACAGAGTTGCAGCACCACCCTGCCTCTATCTCAAGCTCTGTTGCTGCTCCACTAAGCCATGTGTACCACCCAGCAATGACCTGAGAGAAGATCACCCATAAAAGGTGAACCAAGGTTTTCCTCTCTAATTAGGGGCATTTTTAAACTGAAAGGCTTGGATGTGGCAAACAATGACTGATCCAACTCAGCTAATGAGTCATATTTCACCCTGAAGAAAAGGTTGATTCTGACTTCATCCCCTGCCTTCCCTGCCTTTGGCACCACTTCTGTCAAGCCCCTACCTGAGCCACATCAAGGAAGTGAATGGCATTATGGCTCATCCAAAACTGACTGAATAATGACCAACTCTCTTTCTAAACCTACCACCCCAAAGTCACTGTGATTTAGTATGACTGGGATGGAACCCAAAATTTTCCTTAAATCTCAACTACAAATGGCTCATTACTTACCTATTAGAATGACTATGTGAAATAAACATAGACCTACAAAAGTCAATTCACACAGATTTCTGTTAATTTTTGACCCAAAGACTTTGGAGAAAATAATCTGTCTCTGTGGTATCCACATACCCTTATTGACCATCACAGGAAAAACACAAGGATGCATTCCCAGGAGTAGAGACATGCAGGGGAGGAAGATCAAGCAAAAATGAATGGAACATAACCTGGTCACAAAAGGTTACGTGCCATAGTGACTGGCAACTTGAGCTTCACATCCTGATAGCTAAATAAATAGCTTGGTACCAATAAGAAAGACGGTGTGTTAACTGAATTTTTCACTTTCCAAACAATTAGTTTGCATCCAATAGGTAGACAGATGTTAAAACCAAAACCTAATTCAGTGTGGTGCTCTCTAGCAGAATAAGCCAAGCAATGGTAACAGCCTCTACACAGAAGCCCATCACTGGGACTGGGGGTGTTGTGGATAAAGAACTCCACAGTGAGACCTGGAGTAAGGACCCAAGAGATGTCTGATATGAGGAGGAGGAAGAAGCAGAAAATAAGCTCGAAAGGCAACTTGGATTTTGAAACAGGCACAGGGCATGATCAGATAGTGTTTTAGGAAAAAATAAATGTAGAAGATGAATTGGATTTGGATGAGACTGTGTTCTAGCTGCTGATTGGGAAGCTTTTGCAATCATTTACAACATGGCTGATAAGGTAGTGACCCTCAGAGAGGAAAAATAATCATGTAGAAATAAAAAAGAACAACAAAATGTGGTTAGATTTTCTACATTCCCTTTAAAGGACAAATGAAAGTAGGATTCATCTGACATTTTAGTTAAAAATAGTAACAAATTTTATTCATTAAATACAGAGGTGTTTCACACTACTTAAAATATGATCAGTTAGGGAACAAAGAGAAAGAGGAAGACAGGATGGGGAACAGACAGATAAAACAGAATTAAGTTTCTGTAAGATCACAGAGAGGGAAAGCCAAATTAAAGAAAAGCAAAATTATTCCTGGGGATAACAAAGGAAGAAAGGACTGAAAGCTTTCAGTGAAGAAATTGCCTGAACATTCTGTCTCTTATGCAGAAGATCAATTTTAAAGAATAAGACTGCTGCATGGAGGAAAACATTGGGCTGTCACTACAGGATAGATGAGAGGAAAAGACTCGAGCCCAAACACTGAAATTAGGAATAGAAAGAAGGGTATAGGCTTGGAAAACTGTTTACAAGATAAGCCTTGATAGAACAAGAAACATACTATGTCAATCACAGCTCCTGAATCGATAAATTAATACATTGCAAGCTGTTTTCATAATGTTTTGGTATTGTACTTGTTAAGGTGTCTTAAAACTGTCTCATTGATATTTATACTTCAATAAAATAAAAACTAAATTAAAAAAAAAAAATCACAGTTCCTGTTGTACCCACATCCCCCATAGAAGATGTAGGTCTGGTCCATGTCATTTGTGGAACAAAAGAGATCACATTTCACATTGCATTAACCTGCTGCTGCTGTGCCAGCCGCTTGCAGTGGGGTGGCCACCTCATATAAGGGAGACTTTGAAATAGATTGATAGATGCCTTCCAATGTGGCCTGGTGCCCAGGAACCCAAGACAATAAACACAGGGAAACACAGGGTCTAAAGAGGAGGAGCAGAGGCCTTCACAACATCTAGGTAAAGCCACAAGAAAGACAAAGTAGGACTAGAAATGTAAGTCACAGAAAGCCAGAGGTGTGAGGATAAGCTATTGGTTAGAGAAAAGACACAGAGCAGGGAACAAGATGAGTCAACTGTCATAGAAGAACATAGTACAAACACTGAAGTCACACTAATGGTCAAGAATGCTCCCAAGCTGAGATCTTGGCTTTAAACATGCTCTGGGTCCAGCTGTGCTTCTTATGAGACCTGACTCTTCCCCGTACGATCCTGGATCCTGGCCTTACCTTCTGCCTCAAGTTTCAGTTACATGAGTAATTGTTTCTGTTCCTTAGCAACCTAAAAAAAGTAACTAGTATGAGGTGAGAAGAGGATTCAAGGAAGCCCCAGGTTCTAGCTTCATTGACCAGGTAAATGCTGGTATCATCAGCTAAAACAGTAAATCCAACAACAGTATGGAATGAGACAGGGTTGGGAATCCTTGGGCAAATTCAGTCTGGGCCGATGACAGGCTTTTCAGCAGAGGCATCCAGCAGAGTTTGTTTTAGGTGTGAAATATAGGGGAAGTTCTGGTCTATGGACAGAGATTATTTTTCTGCTTAGCATAGGGAACTGGTTACTAATATAATGATCAGGGTGCTACCAACCACAGCAAGAGTGTAGAGTGAAAAATGCAGGGGTTGAAATCTGGAAGGTATTAGTAGCCCAGTGGTGGATGGAGAAAAGCAGAGTCCAAAGTGAGCCACAGGAGATTGGTCAGAGATATCCAAGGATCACTGGGAAAATGGCACACAGAGAAGAAAGGAGAGCTTCATAGGCAGCAGCCTGGAAGTGTCAAATGTGACAGTAGCAAGACAAAAATTAATGGGTTGAAGAATAAGAAAAATACCTTTAACAAAAAAGAACTAAAGATTGCAGTAAGATGCAACAAGTTTATGACTTTTGTCCCTGAAAGGGCTTTTGATGAAAAGACTGGTATCACTGTCTTGAGAGACTTCCTCCCCAATAAACTCTAAACTTAGGAGGGATCTCTCTCTCTCTCTCTCTCTCTCTCTCTCTCTCTCTCTCTCTCTGTGCATGTGTGTATGTGCATGTGTGTGTGTGTATGTGTGTGTGTGTTTCAAATACCAATATTAAAAATCTCTACAATAACAAAATAGAAACTAGAGTCACAAGGGCAAACCAGAAATGAGATACACCTGCTGGAACTTTAATCCTGAAGAAAAACAGGAAACAAACATGATTTAGAGGAACCAACCATGACAAAGGCATGGAACTGTCTCCTACAGGAGCCAATAAAGAAGATGGGTTCTGCACCTCAGAATGGAAACTTGAATTGTGGTTAGAATGGTCACTTTTGTATGTAGAGTAGGTAAGAAGGGAAGAAAACTTGAAAAATAAAAATATAGAAGCAGATATGCCAACTCTCAGTTAAGCACGGCTGTTAGAACACATAAATGTACCTCTTCACCTTCCCCAAACTCCACTAAAATAAGAACAGATAATTAAAAGTACTATAAACTCACAAGGACAAAGAGAACAAAAGACAAGAGATGGCATCAAATGATGAATGGGAGAGAAAGAAAGCTGAATACTAAACACATGAGGAGGAAGATGTCAATGTCAAACCTGGATGCAGACACTGGAAATCTCCATGTCCTATAGTACAAGGAACTGCAGAAGGTGGGAGGGGCTTGGGGTGAAAATGACAGACTGAATGAAAGTGAAAAAACTAGACCTCCTGATACACTTCCATGTCTTACAGAACCAAGTGACAACCCTTCCCCAGTCCAATATGAGACAAATAGATGATTCTGTACTGAAATAAAACCACAGAGAATCCATATGCAGGGAAACCAGGCCAACAAAAATGTGGAGGACAGATGCATAATTAAATCAGGATTTGATGAGGATGAGATTCCCAGCTTCCTTTTATTGCTTAGTGTCAAGTTATAATCCTAGGTGAACAGATTCCAGACAGGAAATTAATAGAATGTTCTCTGGGAAAATAGATCTGCCCCAAGAGAACAGATATTGACTTTTCAAAATAAAGCACGAGGTCCCTGTTGATCACTCACTGAAGCACCAGGCACCACCCCTGGTGGAGAGCTCCAGAGTGCCTGCCTTCAACTAGGAAGAGACAGCAAAGGATGCCGAGACCTGTGAAGAAATCTTCTGGAATGGAGAAATGAGACCTAATAAATCAGAGGAAAAATGGTGAGAAGAGGAGAAAATTTCTTTTAAAAAACCTAATGTTCCCAGAGAAATAGGGGAAGATGGTGTTCAAGATACAAAAACAGGCAACAATAGATTGCTATAAAATGAACACTCAGGGAATAATAAAAGTTCTTCAGATTTTCAAATATACATATATAGTAACTGAAATAGAAGGAGGTCAATAGAGTAGTTGAAAGACAAAGTTGAGGAAATGTCAAGAATATAGAACAAAAAACACTAAGAAATAAAAAGAAAAATAAGAGATGAAGTAAGATCAGTTCAGGAAGCTCTATAATGAATGTCAAAGAAAATTATTTTAGTATTATTTTAAAATTCCCCCAAATGAAGGATGGAGGTTTCCAAAATAGGAATTTACAACCTGTGTCTAGCAGTTTTTCAAAAAAAAAATTATACCAATGTACAACAGTTTTTTGAACTTTTAGTACACCAGTGGTAAAGGAAAACTATCAGAAAGCTACACAGAGGAGGAAAAATTAGTTCAAATAGAATCTATCTAGAATGAGCTCCACTGGCAGCTAGAATGCAGCAGAACTCCTAGCTTCCCAAGTCAGAAGGAGAATTATTTCAGCCTAGAACCTATATTGAAACTATTAATCAACCATGGAATAAAGGTAATTGCAGAAAACATGGATTCCCAAATCTTACTTGGCAGATGCCCTTTCTCGGGAAGCAGCTTGAGAAACAATCTGTCAAACAGAAGCAAAGCAAGGCCCGGTACACAGAGCGTCCTTCGCAGGACAGGGGTAGAGGGAGGGTCACGGAGGGAAAACAGGGTGCTGCAAAGGGCAGATGGGGCGGATGGGAGTTCCTTCTCTTGGGGGCATGCAATTTTTTAGAGTATATACACAGATATATGTGACAGATAACTAAACAAACAGAAATATAATTATAGGTGTCGCAACATGAATTATTTTTAAAACTAAAATTGGCTAAAAAGCCAGCCATAGTATGGGTGGCTACATAGACTTATAGGGTAGGATATAATACTTTTTATGTACATTTAAGGCATAAAAATACTATCTAGTGTTTTTACTACGTGTAAATTAAGGTAAAGGTGCTTAAAGATGGACCCGGGGGGTATAAACTTGCGTCGTATTTGTCTAGGAGTAAGAACTGAGGAACAGGGGCCTGTGGATCAAGGACAGAGAATCTGTACTTGAGCTGACTGTGCTGCTTTTCTGAGATTATGAGACACAGGGCGGTGTAGTGATTATTGGCTTCTGCTCTGCAGCCCTAACTCTCCTACCTCTCTGTATACAACAATAGGACTCACCTACCACTTCACACAACGTCACTCATTAGACTGAAATCAGGTTTTTGGATTTTGTTTTTTGATTATTTTCTTTTCAGGGAAGGGTCTACAGGGTGTTCAGGGTCTCACTACTAGATCCGACTCATGGTGATCTGCCTGTTTACAGCCTCCCAACATCTGAGATTACAGGCATGTGCCACCATGCCCAGTTTCAATTGCTGCCTCAGCACACCCCGGAGGCGGGACCAAAATGGCAGGCTGGGGATCCACCGAGCTATTTGGAAGGCCCTACTAAGTCCATATTCTTGTGAACACTAAAGGGATCATTGTGAAGATTTACTACCACGGACAAGAAATCTATTTGCTATATATTCAATTTAATTATTACTTGGAAATAAAAGATTTGAAGCAAATTACTTATGCTCAGTTTTATTATTTAGGAGTGGGGAGATAGCTCAGTAGAAAAAGTGCCTGCCTGGAAAGCGCAAGGTACTGAGTTCAATCCCCGGTACCACAGGAAAAAAAATTTCTAGAACTCCTCTCAGTTTTATTATTTATATATAGTGACTTGTAATACCGGTCTATGTATGTCTGGTTTTTAAAAATTATTTCTTTTTTTCAAGTGTTGAAAAAAATGAGATACCACTGCACACTTATATGAATAGCCAAATTAAGAATGCTGACAAATGTTGGCAAGAGTGTGCAGACCCAGGAACTCTTTCATTGCTGCTGGGAACACAGATGGTGGGGATGCCACCATAGAAGACAGATGACAGCTCCTTACAGAACAAACTAAATATGCCTTCACCACTCAGTCTAGCAGTTATGACCCTTGGTGTTGATCCACAGGATAAAAAATTTGGTCTGTACAAAAACCTGTGTGCAGATGTTTATAGCAGTTTTATTCATAGTTGCCAAAAGTTGAAGGCAATCCAGATATGTTTCAATAAATAAATGGATAAGATGATACATCTAAATAATGGAATTATATTCAGCGCTTAAAATAAATGAGCTATTAAGGCATCAAATATGGAGGAAACTTAAATGCATACTGCTAAGTGAAAGGGGTACATCCAAAAAAGCTATATATTATATATTTCCAACTATATGGCATCCTGGGAAAAGCAAAACCATGAAGATAAAAAGAAATTTGTGGTTTCCAGGGTTAGTGAGAAGAGAGAAAGAAAAACATATTTTTATGTAGAAGGAAATACTACAGATAATGCTGTGATAGTAGATCCATGTCATGATGTATTTTTTTCAGACCTAGAAAGCACACCACCAAGAGCAAACCCTAGTGTAAGCTAGGGCTTTGGTAACAATGTTGCATCAGCATAGGTTGATCAGTTGTAACAAATAACACTTGGTCAAAGACACTGATGACATGCTGCACATGTGCAGGAATGGGGAGAAGATTAGGAAATCACTATGTCTTCTTATGTCTTCTGTAAACCCAACACTGTTCTAAATAATTTAATAGATAAGTAGAATTTAGCTAAAAGGAAAGAATGCAAGTATTTTATCCCTAAGCAGATAAAAAGTTCACATAAAAGTTTAGATGAGAATTTTCCCTTTGGTCTGGGATGCCATAACTGAATGTAGACTTACCTTACACCCTTAAGCCACTGGAAAATTGGATAAAGTATACATGAATGTGCCCAAGAGAATACCAGAGATGGGACGACTACATAGAAAGAATGCCAGGGTCTGTATCAAACCTGTGGACAGAAAGTAGTCCACGGTCTAATAGAGGGATGAAGTCTTTGCAGTGTTTAAATAGGTGACAGGTCTGAGGCTGTAACTCAGTGCTAACTCAGTTTAGCATGTTTTGCATGTGTGGATCCCTGGGTTTAATCCCCAGCACTGAAAAAAAAAAAATCAGACAGTACAGTAATTTTAAGATGGAGCAAATATGGGTATGAATTCTGACACTGTAGCACACCAGTCTCTCCTGGTCCTCTCCTATCTCACCAGCCATAGCCTTTTTGAATTCTTTCCTGGTTGCTCCTCATCTTCCCCCTCCCCATTTCCCCTCTCTTAAGCAGAAGAGAGCACAGGATGGGGCATCTCTTGTCCACCTATGTTCACACCCTGGGTGAGCTTCATGTTTAAAGGACTATACATGTCATGATTCTCATGTGTTCCTTCTTGAGAAATCTCTGGAGCTCTGACCTGTCCCATAAATTTCAGACACACCTATTCAATTATGCATTTGCAATATCGCAATGGATGTTGCTGTGAATCGCATTGAATTTGTCCTCCCTAAAACTCATGCTGAAATTTTGTCCCTAATGTAATATGTCAGGAGGCTCCAAGAGGTGATTAGGTCATAAAGGGATTGACACATTTCTCAAGGAAAGGATGAGTTCTTACAGGAGTGACTCAGTTATCCCAGGGGTCCACGGTTAGAAAGCAAGCTCGGTCCTTAGGTTTTTTCTTCATTTTTATATATCTGCTTGCTTTTCTGCTTCTCAACATGATATGAGCAACACGAGGCCCTCACTGAATGCTGGCACTGTTCTTGTGGGCTTGAGCCAAAGCAAATCTCTGTTCATTATCAATTATGTAATTTAAGTCTCCGAAAGAAAAACGAGGAGGCAAAACTAAAAGTATTTCAAAATAATAGCCAAAATGTTTCCAGCATTGATGAAAAGGATGAATCCACAGATCCAACAAGCATTTCAAAGCTCAGGAAAAATAAGCAGACAGCAAATGACACCAGAAGCAGCATAATCACATATTGAGAACCAAATATAAACAGCTCACTGGAAAAAGTATGAATGGGTATTCCAATGCCATAATCTTTGCTGTTGTCTGGGGAGCCACCACTGAAACAAAGCAGGACTCAAGCTCCAGGCTGAAACAGAAGAATGAAAGCTTGTTTTCTAGGACACTAGGTTTATACCGATTATGCAAAATATTGATTCAAAACACTAGAATTATATTCTACTCTGTTCTGTTGGTCTTCCTTCTTTCTTCATCTTCTTCCTTCTTTCTTCTTCTTCCTCCTCCTCCTCTTCCCCTTCCTCCTCTTCTTCTTCCTCTTCCTCCTCTTCCTACTCCTCCTCTTCCTCCTACCCCTCCTTTATCTCCTCCTCCTCCTCTTCCTTCTTCTTCTTCTCCCTCCCTTGTCACCAGCCCCCTCCTTCCCCTCCTCTCCTTCTGCTCGTAAAGGCAGTGAGCCCCTCCCAAGAAGGATCGATGAGTACTTCAGTTATATGAAATGTTGATTTTCTGAAATGTCATGGCTCCATTCATACTTCTATTCTTCCCATTGGAATATATAATGTTAAGAGTTTTGATTTTAGAATCTGGAAGGGGCTGGACTTTGAAATAGTGTCTTGGTTTCACTGCTTTTGTTTTTTGTTTTTTAAACTAAACCTATATGAAGCTTGCAAATTAAACAATCAATTTCTAAATTTAAAAAAATAGCTAGTAGGGCCAGGGAAATAGCTCAACAGAATAAAAAAATAGCTAGTGGAGGAGACATTACATATAGAGAAAGAAAATATACAGGCTCCCTATCAAAACTATGTAAGGCAGAAGAAAGCAGAGTGATTCTTTTTAAAGAATGTCAGTCTACATTTTCATACTCAGCAAAAATATGAACAATGAAATAAAATAAAAACTTTTCAGAAAAGCATTGGTTTTGGCAGTTTCTTAGCTATGCCATCAAGAATGAAAGCAATAAAATCAAAGCCAGATGAATTGGAATTTATCAAAATTGTAAAATTCTGTGTACCAAAGCACAGAACTGGACAAGATATAAATGAAAAGGCATTCAATATTATTAATCATTAATAAAACATAAGTCAAAACCACACTGAGATACCATCTCATATCTATTAACATGGTTACTATAAAAACTAGAAAATAAGAAGACTTGAGGGCTGGAAAGATAGCCTGGCAGTCTGAGTGCCTGGATGGCAAGTGCGAAGACCCAGGTTCAAGCCCCGGTACCACATGCCATGCCCACCATGGAACCCAAGGCACACTTTACAGGCCATGGGAACCAGGTGTGGTGACACACTTCTGTAATCCTAGTGCTGGGGAGGCTGAGACAGAGAGATAGTTATGAGTACAAACTGTACTCATACAGCTGTGTAGCAAGATCCTATACCAAATAAAAGATTCAAAAAAAAAATTTTTAGAGGAGTTGAGAAGGACGTAGAGAAATTAGAACTTTTGGGCAATGTTGGTGGAAATCATGGGCCAGCCATTGTGGAATACAATAGTGGTTCCTCAAAAAATTAAGCAGAAACTTCCATCTCATCTGGCAATTCCACTTCCTGCTATATACTCAAAAGTGTTGAACGCAAGGTCTTGATGAAATGTTTGTACAGTGGTACTCATATTAACATTAGTCACAGAAGCCGAGAAGTAGAAACAAGTCAAGTCTCCACTGATGCAGGAATTTATAAACTCAATGGTATATACGTGTAATGGAGTATTTTTCACCTAATAACAAATTACATCCCATACTACAAAATGGATAAAACTTAGCATATGCTATGTGAAATAAGCCAGTGGCGAGACAAATACTGCATTATTCTACTTATATGTGAAATCAAGTGTAGCTGAATTGAAACAGGAAATAGAATGGTGGTTGCTGGGGGCTGGATGAAAAGGAAAAAGGAGTTGTTTAATAGGCATAAAATTTCAGTTTTGCAACATGGAAAGCGTTCTGGAGATTGTTTGCACAACAGTGTGGCTCCACTTAACACTCATGGTCCTAACACTTAAAAAGGGGTAGGATCAGATGCAGAGCCTTGTGCATGCTAGGTAAACACTGGACCACCACACCACAGCCCCAAGCCTAAGCCCCCAGAGAGTAAATTTTATGGTATGTGTAACTTGCCACAATCATAAATAAAAGAAAGGAAAAAATCCTTAGAAAGATTTTCTGAGATCAAAGGAGAAACTGAAAGCCAAAAGATTATTTAAAAAAGAAATATATCTCTATGAAGCAATATTAAAACTTTGTAACTTTTTTGACATATAAAATTGTGACCAAAAAAGGCTCAAAAAAATTTCCAGGGCAAAAAGAAATTGAGATGAAAGGAAAGATGTAGAACATTAACTAGAAAGGAATGTGCAACTGAGGGCATAGGGATTTGTGTTCAGGGACATTGCTTTAGCTGGGAACTTGGGAGCTTGCTTGCCTGCTTGTTTGCTTGCTTGCTTGCTTGCTTGCCTGCTTTCATTGCTGTTTTTCATTGGCTGGTTGCCTGGTTGGTTGGTTGGTTAGTTGGTTGGTTCATTAGCTGGCTGATTTATTAGCTGATTTTTGCTTGTGCTGCTGGGAAACAAACCTAGGGTTTTGTGAATGCAGGCAAGTGCTCTACCACTGAGCTACATCCCCTGGCTATATTTGTTTGATTTTTGCTTATACAAGAGTAGAAGTTTTAACATGTTTATAGGCAAAGTAAAAATAAGCTGTAGAAAGGAGGAGGCACAAAATATAGGAAAGAAAGTGCAAAAAGAAAATTTATGGTATACATTCAGGAAGATCTTGGACGAGTAATCCAGGCTCTTGACAAGAAATATTTAAGATAAACAGGATCCTCCTGCCTCTCAGAGCAAACTCATTGTCCTTGAGCACACCATGCCAACAGGAAAAAGCTGAAGCAGTGCTCAGGTGTCCCTGAACAATGCCCTTGCCTGCATCTTCTCAGTATCAAAAAAGGTCATTTGTTCCTCAGAGGACACCTGACTCTGATTTAGCTCTGCTCTGTCAGAGCAATTCTGATAGCATGAGCTTAGAACCACCGTGACCGCCTGGGTTCTCCAGAGCTCAACTCCTGCCCCTGGAAGAGATCATGCTCCCACCACTATGGCTGGATATTTATCATTTCTGAGATCTGGCAGCATTCAGCTGGCTCACCCAAACACAATGCGTTTTGTTTGTCCCACTGGAACATCATCATGGTCTTGTGGTCTTCAATAATTTATATAATTGATTGTCATCATTATTTACTTTTTTGAGGCTCAGACCTCCACAGTGCAGCTTATGTCAAGTGTTCATTCCCCAAACGCAGAACTGGCTGTTCTCCAAAGAGTATCTCATGGAAATTGGGAGCAGAGAGACCTGGACATGCTGACTAAACAGATATATTTTATTATTTTATGTGATCACATTAGATAGTTTGGTGACAGCAGAATTTTCTTTAAAAGAGGAAAATCTACCTCCATTTTTACTAATTTTTTATCTTGCTGTAAATTCAACATATCCTGCTATCTATTCTTATACAAAATCATTTGAGAAGGCTATACAACTGCCCTCAGATTTAAATTTCCTATTTTCTTCTCTTTTGCCCTCAGACTCTGATGTTGGAACTGGCTCTAATATGCGGAGGTCTATCACCTGCCTTTCATCGTACCATTCAGCACCAGCTGTTTAGAAGGACAACGCCACTCCAACTTCCCTTCAGAAGCCCAGCCAGAAGCACATGGGCTTAGGGTACTTGCATTCTCAGAAAGGATCTCGGGCAATAAGTAATAGTAGCAGCAAGAGGTAAATACCAGCTACACCTCATAGGTTTTATAGGAAAACCCTTCCAAATCTGCATTCTTATGATCACCCAAGTTGTTATTTAATTTTTATCACACGTAGCTTTAGTTTTAAACTACCGTTTTGTTTGGGAAAATTGATATTATTTTTATTCAGTACCTGTTGAAGTTGCCAAAACCCAATCAAGAATATGAGCAAAAGCAACTTTAAAAATCAAAAATTAAGGGGCCAGGTAGATGGCTCAATGTAATAAGTGTTTCCCTGGCAAGCACAAGGGCCTGAGTTCAATCCCTGGTTCCGCAAAAAAAAAAAAAAAGAATAAAAAATCAAGAATTGTAACTGGCTTTTTATATTTTTCCCAAAAGTTCAAGTGAATCGATTCTGTTAGACCCTTAACAAGTATACACTACTTACTGAGTTGTAAAGAACAAAGTCAAACAAAAGGCACTTGTGGTGGAATGCACTTCAGTTCCAGCATCATATCCTTGTTACATCATACGCACCCTGTGTCAAGTACAGTAACCATCAAAATGAGTTTTAGTCATGTTGCCTTTATAGAAAGAAACCTGATTCCTTACATTGTCTGAAGCTTGCCATGACCATAGTTTGCATTTTGTTATAAATGGTCGACCACAAAAGAGAAGGAATGTAGTCACT
Organism: Ctenomys sociabilis; assembly: GCA_004027165.1. Classification (NCBI taxonomy): domain Eukaryota; kingdom Metazoa; phylum Chordata; class Mammalia; order Rodentia; family Ctenomyidae; genus Ctenomys; species Ctenomys sociabilis. The sequence continues at coordinate 61,540 of PVKA01006268.1, read as the reverse complement.
TTCTTCAGGGTTAATCATGGGGAAGGCTAATTAGATCCACATGGTAGGAAGCGCTGATTTCTCAAATACAAACAAGTTGATCAGGTGCCTACTTAAACTGAAGGAGACCAAACCACTCCATATTTATGTGTTTATTTATTCCAAATGTCTGTTTCTGTTTTTATTTTGTTTTTTGTTGTTGGTGGTGGTGGTGGTGGTGTTTTTTTGGAAGTGGTACTGGGAATCAAATGCTAGGCAAATCATAAACCACTGAGATACATCCCCAGTACTTTGAAACACGACCTCCTTAAATTTCTCAGGCTGCCTCAAATTTTCAATCCTGCTTAAGTCTTGCAAGTAGCTGAGATCACAGGCAGGTACCACTGCAGCGGTTAGCTCTGTATTGATTTCTTTCCAGAGAAGATCCATGCTTATAATCCTTAGAAATTTTTAGGGCTGGGAGATGGCTCAGTGGAATAAGCACTTCCCTGGCAAGCGCAAGGGCCTGAGTTCAATCCCCAGCTCCACCAAAAAAAAAAAAAGAAAAAAAAAAATCCTTAGAAATTTTTATTAATTAGGATAAACTATCTGCTGAGAAGCTATAATAATGAAATGTTCCATTTGGCAAAGTCACGTTGCCAACGTAAAGAAATATCCTTGGCCATCTGTTCTGTTCAGTGAAGTTGGAGAGACACTAATGTGGGCCACTTCCCCTAACAGTTGCAGGGGACCCACTGGTGGGAGTTACTTCAGGCTGCCTGTGGGCAGGCTCAGCCAGCCTCCCCTCGTGGGGCTCAATTATCTGAGCAGTCTTTCACTTAAGTCCATAATGGCCCTTTCCCCACTCCTCCTTCAGATGCTGAAGAAATGAATTTCTTCACCATGTCCCAGCCAAGCTTCCCATCACCTGCCTATTTCAGCTCAGCTAGACCCAGCTGTGTCACGGTGTAATTCTGTGACAGTCCTGAGAGAGCCATGGCCTCAGGCCAAGATTTTAATGTGAGCCAAATAAAGACAGGGTGTAACTCTCCTAAAACCACCAGCCCTGGATACGAACTTTTTGATCCTAATTGCCCAGGCTGTGAACAACTTCCTGGTATATTTTAGAACACTTACCTCTTTCTAAATCAAGTTACACTAAAGTTAGTTACTTAATACTTTAGTTGAACTGTCTTGACACTATTTCAATTCGGGTTTTTTTTTTTAATATTCTACTTAAAAGTCACCTTTCTGGAGTATTAATTTATTTCTTAGATTCTGTTCTCTGAAAGTCATTTTAAAAACTCATTTGGCTTAGCTAAACAATGAAAGCCAAGGTCATAACTCTCAAAAAAATAATAATAATAATAAAATTTTCAATAAAAAACAAAGACTGGGCCAGGGAGATAGCTCAGTAGAATAAGCACTTGCCTGTGAACTGCAAGGTCCTGAGTTCAATCCCCAGTACCACAAAAAAAGTAAAAAAAAAAAAAAAAAAGAGAGAGAGAGAGAGAAACCCACACATGCTAAAGTCATTGTATAGCAACAGATCTGCACTGTTCTCTTTGAAGTCAACTTTGCCGTCTCAAGCTTTCTACATCTCCCATGTAGCAGCCTCAACTAAAACATCCTCAGAACCCCCCTTTTCTCTTTTGGCTTCCTGTTACTTCTTGCTGGGTATAAATCCCAAACCCCATGGTGGGAATTTGGTGCCAGTTGTACTTTCGGCACCAACCATGGATTGTTTGAGGACTCTAGATTAGCCAGAAGAAATCAAAGGGAGGGGGTGGGGCAGACACAGAGAGATTAAATTAAACCATCAATCTGTTTACCTAACAATACAGAATCTTATCAGAAGTGGACACACAGAGCCAGAGCAAATGCAGCAGATCTCAGAGTAGTCTCTGCTAATATGGGGTGAGGGCAGGGGGATTCAGGAAGGTTAGAAGGAGGAGAGAAAGCACTCCTTCTCATCCATTTCCACTTCCTCTCAGTGCCACGCCCGTGATGTTACCCCACAGGGCCCTGCAGGTAGTTACAATAAAATCTGGCACCATCCTCTGGTCCTTTCACACCTCCAGAGTCAGCCTCTGCACTCCTCAGAGGGACCAGTGCCATTCAGGTAGTTTAGTCCTCAGAAACCTGCACCCTACACTCACAAAGCTGAGGCTGATCCTTCGGGTTCCTGAGGTATTGGCACCATCTACACAGAGCCACTCCCTCTGGGCCTGAGCCCCAGCTACCTAGGATCCTCCTCAGAGATTCTGGGTTCTGACACCCCCACCTGCCTCCCTTGGACCCCTAGATCCAGGTAGAGTTTGCTTCACACAGTTACTTTCATACTATGTTACCTCAGCACAACTTTGTTGCCTTTTCAGTCTTGTAACACTTCTTTAATCATTTCCCTGTATCAAATTCCCCCTGTAGAAGTAACTAGTTTGATTTCTGGTTTACCAGCTTACCCATAACTGACATAAAATAGATTCCTTCATTGCCTCTGAGGCAAATGGCAAGCATTGTACCATCCCACTTCACAGAATGCAGGAAGGAATCAGTGATGGAGGAAATTACTTCCAGCCATCTCAGACCAGGAATGCTAAATGTGGATCCCCCGGTAGGGAAATAGAGGAATTGAGCACATAGCTAAGCAAATCCCACCAGGTAGAAATTCCTAGCTGTCAAAGGACTCCTGATATGATGGAAATCCTTCACAACCATTGGACATAGCCAGATTTCCATATCGCTTATGTGAACACCTTCCTTGCCATCTTTTCTCCCACACACATGCATCTATTTCCTCCACCAGCCCCCTACTTGCTGATCTCAAAATGAAGAAAATGTATAAAGACTAGAGTTATAACCACCCAGCGGGTATGTGCCTTCTGATTGAAATGAAATGAAATGCAGCACTTCTTTGAAAGCCAATTATTTCCAACCTGTTCCATTAGAGTCAAACATGCTAAATGAGCATGTAACATATTGACTTTTGTGCCCTGTGGTGTCTGGATCCGTAAATGTCCTGCTTATCATAACACTCATCTCCATAGCTCTTGCAAATCAGGACACACATACCCAGAGCATTCATGATCCATTCATAAGTCACCGAGGAGACAGGCTACCTAACGCAAGGGGAGTTGGCCCGACCTGCTCTCACTCCTGGCCGAACCAGTTGCATGCACCCACGTGACTGATAGTTCTCTCTGCACTTGAGGAGACAGCAGCAATCCCCTGCTGCTAGTGCCGTTCTCTGGGAGGAGGACACCAGTCTGCCCGTGGATTGCCCAGGCAGGAAGATGGCTCAAGTGGGAAAACTTGACCTTTGGAGTCAGATCGCCCTGAGCTTGAATCTTGGCTCTGTAACTTATGCATTCAGTACAAGATGCTGGACAAGGTTACTTGATCATTCTGAGCCTGTTTCCTTCCATGAGAAACAGAGAAATGATAATGCCTATTTTATAAGGTTGTTGTAATGATTAAATAATGCAATGTACATAGAGCTTCTTATACTATAGCCACCACAGCATAAACAGTTGAGAACAGTAGCTATTATTATGTTTTGCTTTTATAAATGTTAAGCGCCTCATACATATTATATTGCCATAGGACTGCTCTTTCCATGAATCACTTCAATACCTCTACTGGGGGTACAATGTAAGCAAAAAGACAGAAAAGTAAATTTCATTAGTTCTTTAACATGATCATTTCTCAAGTCCCCTCTGGAAGATGCATATACCGTTGTAGCCTTGTCTCTGTCCCCTTAACTTCCTACCCTTTTCATCTACCAGCCACCATTCCCTGAGCAGCTCCTAGGAACAAGCAGAAATGAATTCCCACCACCCTACCCTCTGCTCCTGGTCAGTTTCTCCTATTTCCTGCTGGAAGAATCTTGATAGATCTGCTCCTGATGATCACCTAAGGGCAGAGGTGCTATTTTCCCAGATCCAATAGGGAAACCCAAGGGCACCCCACAGAGACATATGCATGGCTCCCAGCCGTTCACACTCTGAACTTTTACACAGGTGTGGCATTTGGGATTCACCAGGGAAGCTGCATAATCACCTCAAAAGAGTGCCATCTGATTGTTCCTTTCTCTGCAAGTGCAGTCTCTCCTAATAACATCATCCAACTGAATGCCTCCTAATTCTGTCGGAATGCATTTTAATTATCGCTTCTTCTTATGTTGGTGAGCTGTTGCTGGAGATTTTGATTTGTGATGGAAAACAGGGAAGCCATAAAGTATTTTGATGACAGCTCCCTGATTAGGCAGCATTGCAGCAAAACAAGTTGTCACAATAAAACTGATTAATCAAGTTGTCAGAGTAAAACAAATTAATGCCACAAAAACCTTTGCTAGAAACTACCTCTGTATCTGGGAGTATTTGACGGATGGATTCCCTGTGTTCGCAGAAACTTTCATCTCATGAGTGACTCTTCCAAGCCTGACCTGGGGTCTGAGTCGGGCTGTTTTCCCCATACTAGGGGGTAATTTAGAACCCAGAAGCATATTTGGAGAGGGTAGTCACTGACTTGAATTTTAGAGACACTTCGTTTCTCCCTGACAGGGAGACTATTAGTACCTGCAGTATAATCTAGTAGCCATAAAAATTTAATGCAAAATAAATACAGAGGCCATTACATTCAGTCCTAGCATGATCTGGATTTATTTTTTAATTTATTAAGATATTTAATCATAGTCCTGTGCCTGGAAGGGCACTCTGCAGTTCTTCTTGGGTTTCCTTATCTCAAGGGAAGACTTCACCTGTGGTGTAGATGACAAAACAGGTCTTGACCATCATGTTTTATTGATATATACACAGTGTGATGTTTGGCTCTCCGGTTTCCCATCCCTCACAACCAGAGCTGATTAGGTCCACTTACTCTGACATGAATCATGAGCTAAGCCAATTACATTCTATCTCAATATTTTAACTAGGAAATCCTAACAGAATGGGAAATCGATTCCATGAAAACTGAAGATGGAAGAGTATCATAAGGTAGCTTACAGCCATTAGGGTCATGAAAGCAAAATTATAAGACAGCCAAAACTGTGAAGTAGGAAGACGCTTAATAGCAGAGCAAGGGAGAGTCAGTAGATATCAGGAAGAGAAAAGACAGTAGCCCATGAGAGAGGAAGGTCTCAACACCAGTTGCTAGAGCAGCTTCCCTTCCAGAAGGATCTCTGGGTTCATCTCTGATTGGTCACCTTAAGGTAAAATCCTCTTCACTTGAAAAAGTAGGGATGTATCTTTTTAGCAAACACTAAAACAGACTTAGGGGAAACTCTCAGGGCAATGAAGAAGGGAGGAGTGTGAAAGGGATCTGTGTGTGTGAGTAAATGAAACTCAAACTATTCAGCTGGCCAAACACCACCCCAGATGCCAGGCCAGAGCACAATCACTGCATGTCATCACTGAACACGTGTCCCATTACTCTGGGTTCCCTTAGACTTGCACCAGTTGCCAACTTCTTCAATTACCTCTGCTTTAGAAGAAAGGGCTAAAACACAAAGCACTGCTCTCTATGTGTCCCTACTCGGAGGTGATCACTGAACAAAGAGGGTGGATGCATGCTGCAGCCCAGCCAGAGTTCAGCAGTGTGTCGAGGCTTTGGAGTCACAAGGCTCACCACCATTGCCTCTGTTATTAAAATACCACCCCTGAGAGGTTTTGAGTGCACTGCTTCAGGGGGCAGAAATCAACAACCTCTTGCCCAGGCTTTTGCATAGGAGGGGTGATATGGAGTTCAGGAAGTTGAAGCTATTGTGATAGAGTCCAGCCTAAAAATAAAAATTCTAGGCTCATCTTTGTTCTTCCAACCTGCTAAGGAATAAAAGGTCAATGCCTAGGCAAACAGGCAACAAAACATGATTGAGAATATATAAGTTCAAAAAGTTGCATTACCAAATAGCAAATGTTCTATTCATTCTAAAAACAGTAATAATCCTGTTTTAAAAAGAATAAAGCAACAAGATTTAAATGCTCAAAAGAATGAAGGATAGTTCAGTACTGCTATGAACACAAAGAGCTCACACAGATCCCCAAAAGCAGATTTTTTTGCCAATAGATTGTGGAAAGTTAATTCAAACTTAACTTTAAAATTGGAACAAGTATGCCAGCCCCTTTGGAATTGTGATAGGAGTATGGAATGAAGAGATCTAGAGTTCAGGTAAGTTTAAAATCACTTAAATCTGCACAGTTCTTTACAGCTCATTCTCTTCTGTTTCCCATATCAGCTCATTTTGGTTCCTCTTGGAATATCCCCAGGAGTCAAATACTGCTATCAGCACCACCACCACCACCATTATCTTTACTTTATGATGGAGAAAACAGAGAAAACAAAGAGATTAAGGGCTAGGAGAAGGGCATCTCTGTGTCATTCAGAGCCTTACAAGCCACATGGGCCAGCCCCCTATGCCACCAAATCCCACCTTCCCAACAAGCACAAATATATCCATCAAGAGGAATTTGTGTCTCTTCTCTAGGCAGCATTTTCTGACCATCTATTCTGTCATAAATGTGTCCCACATGGATTCCTTTCATAGCCTAAACATTTCATGGCTGCCATTTGTTCACATATCTTTCTCTCCTATTACACTAGGAGCTTCCAGAAGACAAAGATCATCTCCATGTCCCCTGGCAGTGGCTGGAGATATCAGAGACTGGGAGCAGACTAGCTAAGCAGGAATTCTCTGTTGCTGTTCTGCCTCTGTGAACTATGCAAAGGTATTGAGCCCAAAGAGCAATAAAGGTTCTCGCATCAGTACCCATTGCCCTTAACCCCTTATGTCCCTGTCACATTCCTTGTGCTATAGAAACATTTAGTATTAGAGGATGAAAGGGAAAGAGATGGAAGGGAAGGAGATGGGAGGGGAAGGAAAAGGAGGGAGAGATCATTTTGAGGATAATGAACTAGAAGCACAGAGAAGTAGAGGAACTTGTGCTGAGCCATCCCACAACTTAAGGACAGAACCCAGACTCCAAAGCCTGGTTACTCACCATGCCATCCATTGCTCCTTCTGCACTCACAGCTCTCACTATAGAGTACTGGAATCAGGGAGTCATTAGCCTGGACCACATTAGATCCACAGACCTGGGATGGATGTGCATGCCCCATCACCACAGGAAGGAAATATACCTCCTTTTCCAAGCCCTGGCCTTGGACTAAGGCAGATCCAGGCTCACACCCAGATGGCACCATTCACTTTCCAATGAAGAGATGTGAGTTCATCTCTCTGCACCTCAAATTCCACATGTATGTTATGAATTTGATATATTTTCTCAATGTGATGTGAAAAAAGGTAACATGGTCTAGACTAAGGCTCTTAGCAGGCTTGACATGCATTAGATGCTCAACAAATACACATCTCAAATTGGTTTTGAGTCATGAGAACAGGCATTTTGAAAGGTTGTTTTCTTGCAAAGGAGGTTTAAACTTCTCCTTAAAAGCATTCTGCCAAGATAAAAGTCCTCCCTGACTCATATAGCCTTTTGTTCCAAAGGTCTTCCATGTTTTTGCCTTAGCTTAAAAGCTCCTTCTTTAACACAACATTTCACTAATATGAGCTCTTTTCTGAACTCATTATCAACTAAAACAATTGTCTTGGTTCACACAGGAAAGCTTTGATTCATGTGAAATGACAAAGGCTTTTGGTTACCTTCATAGCTTTCAAGTACTTTAATTTTCTATGCTAAATCAGTGTCCTGCTATTTATAAATTGATCCTGTTCTTAGTTTACTCTATTTATAAAAGATGTATATGAACACAGTGTAAAGAGAAAATAGTTCTATAAGGGTGATTATTAAAACACCATGTCCCTTTACCACCACTGCAGTCTCCCATTTCTTCCTCCACTCCCTAGAAGTAAATATTTTCAACTCCTTCTATAACAGTCAATAACATGCTTATATTGCTACCTGAAGCCATTTATACTCTACTGGTTCATCTGAAGGATAAAGGTTTAAGTCATCTTTCCCTTCTTCCTGGTCCCACCACATGCATTCCCAGTTTCCTATGTTCCTGTCCTAATGCTCCTCATAGAGCAAGAAGGTAAAATTGGTTAGATTTACAAATACAGACACTACATCATGTCTACATTGCTGTGATTATTTTAAATAGTCTTCCCAGCAAACACTTATGTAACATTATCACTTTTCCATGGTTGCACATCTGGTTTCTCCTGTACTTAATAATGCTCTCTATGATTTTCTATATGTTTATCACCACTGCAACTCTAAGCACTTGCCTCGTTGTGCAAACTTCTTCTCAATGCTCTCAGAGTAGGTATTCTGTGAATGTCATTCTCTTGGGAAATTTCTCTTGAGCCTTCTGGCCTACTCTTGTCTGGATAGGTTGCTTTGCAGGTCTGCTAAATAGCTATCATTTCTAGGATCTCTTTCCCCCAAATGCAGAATATTTCATACACCTCAGCCTTATATTAGAAATCCTTTCTTGGATCTCACACCTTTTCTATCTTGTTTTGATTCCTCTTGGTATAATATATACTACAGTAGTATCATAGGAAAAGATATGCATAGGAAACAAATATCTTAAAGCTCTAATGTATTAAAGTATCTCTAACCCACCCCCTATATTTAATTGTTCATTTGAGTGTATAGTTCTTGGTTGAAAAATTACTTTCCTTGCAGGTATTGAAAGCATTGTTCCATTGTCATTAAGCCTCTACCATGGCTGTCTCTACTGTTCTGAAATTTTATCATTATATTCCTTGTGGTAGTGCTATTTTCTTCCACTGTACTTATCCTAGAAATCCATGTTTTTCATTCTGAGTTTTCAATGCCTAAAATACAGGCATTTAATTATTGATGATCAATTTTATTTTATTTTTAATTATTATTTTACTTTTTATTGTGTTTAAATTTTTGATGATCATTTTTCCCACATGATTATGCCTTCCCTTTTGAGTTCCCATTATTTGAATGTCTTGGAGATCTCTGCTCTGCTTTGATTTTTCCCCATCTTTTTCATCTCCATCTTTCTGTTCTACTCAAGAAAGATCTACCCAATTTTATCATCATGTACTCATTCATTGATTTAATACAGTTTTGAGTACTTACTTTGGGCCAAGCAATGTTCAAGATGGTATGAATGTCACTGTAAATAGAAAATATATTATTTGCCAACACTGATATTACACACTTTGAATTCTATGATTGAATATTTTCTTTCTGCTTCCAAATTTTAGACTTCCAGGGGTTATTTGCAATTTTCAAGTTTTCCTTTTAGGTAGTATCTTATTCTGGTTTTGGCTGCCCTAAAGACTGAGTTCTCTGAGAATTTTGTAAAAGGCAAAAGATTTAAATGATCTGAAGAGAAACCAGAGTATCTCTCTGAGAATTTTGTTAGATTTTAATGGAATTTCCTTCTTTCCATACAATTTCCATTTCCTACAAGTTACCTTTGCTTGTTTTGTTTTATATCTTTCGTCTCACTTTCCTCGTATATTTGGGTATTAATTTTCTATGGTTTATATATTGTTTGTCCCCCACAGGTTCATGTGTTAGAAACTTGGTCACAAGTATGGTTATGTTGAGACATGGTGGAACTTCTAAGGTGAAAGACTTGGCTTGGAATAATTAGGTCATGGGGCTGTGTCCCTAGAATTCATGCTGGCCCTACAGAATAAGTTGCCTTCATAAGAAGAAATGATTATGAGATGCACAACTCTAGCCCTTGACTCTCTGGCCACCCATCTCACATGTGGTCTCCCCCACCTACCCACATTCCTGCCTTTATTATCCTTTCTGCCGTGAGACCTCCATCATAAGTCAGACATCTACATGGAGCCATTTGATCTTGAATTATTCACCTCCAAAACATGGGAGGAGGAATAAGTCTCTTTTCTTTATAAAATACCAATCCTCAAGTGTTTTCTTAGAGCAACAGAAATGGACAAATAACATTGTTCATATTAAAACATGGCATGCTAAAACACTGATTGGAAGCTCTGTATTTGCAGTTGGAGCTGATTAACCTTAGTCTGTACAACATATCTACAGTCAATTTGGTCTACAGTCTTCTTGAAGAATCCCTGATGTTAGTATCTTTAGGTTTTCCTTCTTGAACTGGTCATAATCCTTAGGACTGCAACATTCTTTGGGCTACAATATACTAACTGTTATTTACTCTTCCTATTTTTCTTTAGTAATACTGCCTTCAAGTGCTTTGTATCTTTGAAATGCTGATTTTCTGTTTGACCTTACCACTGTGGGAGACATACATTCTCCTGGCTATACAGACATTAATCATAATGATGATGATAATAATATTAGCTATCTATTGCTGCAGAAAAGGTTACTCCAAAAATCAACAACTTAAGACAACAAATATTACCCATAGGTTAAAGAGTCAGGATTCTGGGCATGGCCTCTGCCTCAGAATTTTTCATAAGGGTGCAACACATTGTCTATTGGGGACTACAGAGTATAAATTGAGTCTAGAGGATGTCTGAGGCCCTCTTTGTCTGCCCTTTGAGCTGTATTGGAATGAAGAAACTTCTTGTTTTTTTTTTTTCTGGTGATGGATGAAAGCCCTAGGGCTAATGACTGCTGTGAACCCACTGAACAGGTCACTGATATGTGTCCATTGGGAAAGCTCATCTGAAGGAAGATCCTGGAAATGTCCTAGATTTGGCCTTTACTCCAAAAGAATTTACAAAACTATTGCATACCTCTTGCCACCTGTAGACATTGGGAATTTTCAAATAGGCCAAGTCTTAGATTCTCTTGATTCACTACTACTTCTTTCAAATTATCTCTATCCTCTTGCATTTTACTCTAAACAATAAGATGAAAGCAGGCAGCAGCTACCACACTTTGCTTGGAAATCTCTCTAACTAGCTTATCCAGTTCATTTGGCATATTTCCTACTCCACATTACTAAAAACAAAAGTATTAAGTTTCTGTCATTGCCTAAGAAATATTTCCTTCTCTCTAGTTTCCAGTATATGTTTTTACTTCTTTTCTAGCCCTCGGTATCATTGAGGTTCAGATTTTTATTAACCATCTGTTCAACTTGAGTTTTCACTAAACCTTCCTAGGCATCATTTATTGGCCAGCCAAATTTTTCTATACTTCAGGCCTTTTACATTATCACCTGATAATGACTCCAAAACTTATATTAGTTTTCTGTTTCTATATTTTAAAAAATTATCCCAAACTTAGCTGAAAACATCCAACACTTCACACCTCACTATTTCTTTGGGCCCAGAGTATAGATGAAATTTTGCCAAACACTTTTGTCTCAAGTTTTCTGACCATGCTGTAACTAAGGGGCAGCTACAGTCTCTGAAGAAATCTTGCCAGGGGAGGATCCACTCCCAGGCTTTCTCACATAATGTTGGCATTTCACGGGCTGTTGGATTGAAGACTGCTATTCATTGCTTACTGCTGTTCCAGTGTGCCCTTTGGGTCCCTGCCAAGGAAATTTCTCCAGTGGGCAGCTCACACCATGACAGCTCTACTAGAGTAAGTGCATTAGAGAGTAAAAGAGGGAGGCCTAAGACAGAACTACAATATTCTGTTCAATAACCTAACCTCATGAGTATTATGTCATTAATTCTGGCATATTCTATGGGTTAGTAATGGGACATAAAGTTCAATCCTCTTTCCAGGAAAGGAAATTATAAAATAGCATGAATATCAGGAGACAGGGATTATGGGGGTATTCCTGGTGGCTATGTACCACAATATAACCTAACATAACGTAAAAATCAAATAAAAGACAACATGAACCCAACCAGTAAGAAGTCAAAGTAACAGAAACTTCGAGAAGCAGTCTTTCTCTTTAGATGGATTAATGCCTGTCTTCTGAAAAGTAGTCCTCCTCACCCTGGACTGCTTTATTTGTCATTAGTGCCAACTTTCCTAGGCCTAAATAATTTAATTACAACTCTTTGCAACCAGTTTTATGAAGTTAACTATTATAAGATCAGAATTGTATGACCAAGGGAAGTGTTAAAACTTAAGAAGAGAAATATAGAGTGAAAAGATTCCATCTACAATAACAATATCCATGAAATCTGTAGCATTAGCTGAAACCTGTTCTCTGAACAATGGCAATAGCTCTTGCTGTGCTATCTGCTTTGAAAATTCATCACTCATTAGCCTCTAATCCATGTCATTCCTCAATGACAAAGCATGAACTGAGTTCCAGCTCTGTGCTAGACCCTACACTCAGTCCCCAATAGAATTTGTCATGGTACCTGCCTTTCTGGAGCACATAGTTTAGATGTAAGTGAAAGCAAAATTTGCAATATCCTTGAGCGAGGTCCCAAAAAGTGATCTGTTTCCTGAGTGAACAGACAAACAGTTGACAGAACAAAGACGATATAGTAGACACCGTCAAGGAACCACCCAAATGTGCCTATTTTGTTTCTCATTTTAAAGTCTACCCATAGGGCCAGCCAAATTGCTCAGCATATTAAAGCACCAGCTTAAGCAGGTGCAGGTGCCAGGAGTTGAATCCCCCGGTGGGCTGAGATGACAATTGAGCCTGGGTATGGTGGTGCACACCTGTAATCCCCACTCTTGGGAAGCTGTAAACAGGACAATTGTTATGAGTCCAATCTATGCAGTGTGACCCCGTACACACTGTACAGCCTGTCCTAAATACAAAGAAAAAAAGTCTACCCACAGATATGGAAATAGAAGAGGAAACTCATGAGTGGTACATATGTGGGCACATGTGTGTTTTAATCAGTCTCATGAGGGTTTTGTCTGTCCTGAACAGGTTATATGTGAACAGATTAGAAGTCAGAGGTGGAAGATCTATAAAAAAATTAAAATTAGCATATGAAAGAAAATAGAAATTGTCCCATACATATTATCTGACCACAGTACAATGAAACTGGAAATAAATGACAAAAGAAACCAGATAAATCCCCTAAATACATGGAAATTAAACAACACCCTACTCAGCAACCAATGGCTCACACATGAAATTAAACAACATCTACAATTCAATGAAAAGTCAAGCACAACTTATCAGAAATTATGGGAATCAAAGAAAGTAATTCTCAGAAGGAAATTCATAGCTGTGAACTCACACATTAGGAAAACAGAATGAGAACAAATAAACACTTTACAGCTGCACCTCCAACATCTAGGAAAGGAGAGCAAACCAAACCCAAACCCCGAAGAAGGGAAGAAATCATATAGATTAGAGCAACAATTAATTTAATTGAAATGAAGAAAACAGTTCAAAGAATTAACAAATCAAAAAGCTGGATCTTTGAAAAATTAAATAAAATTGATAAACCCCAGCTAATCTCACAAAAAAAGAGGAAAGAAAAAATTCAAATACAAGCAATAAGGAATGAAAAGCATGTAATTACCACAGATCCACTGGAAATTCAAAAGATTATCAACAGCTACTTTGACAGTCTTTACTCTCACACATAGTAGAAAACAGAAGAAATGGGCAGTTTCCTAGAAAGGTACAAATTACCAAAACTGAATCAAGAAGATACAACAACTCTCAATAGCTCAATGATAGCCAATGAAATGTGAAATGTAATAAAAAAAAAAAAAAAAACTAACAAACTAAGAAAAGTCCATGTCCAGATGGATTCATAGCTGAATTCTACAAGAAATTTACAGAAGATATACTCCCTATATCCTCAAACTCTTCAATGAAATTGAAAAGGAAGCAATCCTCTCAATATAATTCCTGGACGCAAATATTATACTGATTCCAAAACCAGGGAAAGACACAACTAAAAAAAAGACAACTACAGACCAATCTCCCTCATGAACATAGATGAAAAAATCCTCAGTAAAATCCTATCAAATACAATACAGCAAATCATTAAGGAGATTATACACCATGACCAGGTAGGATTCATCCCCAAGGATGCAAGGATGGTTCAACATTGGACAAATCTATAAATACACTATATCAATGGAGCCAAATCTAAAAACCACATGATCATTTCAATTGATGCAGAAAAACGTTTTGACAAACTTCAACAGTCATTTATTTCAAAGTCCTACAGAAAATAGGAATAGATGGCCTCTACTTCAATCTGATAAAAGCCATCTATGACAACCCAATGGCTAACATAATTGTAAATGGGGAAAAACTGAAATATTTTACTCTTAGATCAGGTACAAGACAAGGATGTCCTCTATCACTACTCTTATTTAATATAATTCTGGAACTATTAGCTAGAGCCATTAGGCAAGAAAGAGAAATAAAAGGAATAAGAATAGGTAAAGAAGAAATTTAAAAAAAAGAAGAAGTTAAATTATCATTTTTGACAGAAGACATGATACTTTACTTGGAAGACCCAAAAAAGGAGTCTTTCACCAAGAAGCTACTAGAATTGATACACAAATTCAGTAGCATAGCAGGATACAGTCAATACTCAAAAGTCAATAGTATTTCTCTACAAAGATAACAAACACACTGAGAGGGAAATTAGAGAAACAATACCTTTTACATTAACAACATAGAAAATGAAATACCTTAGAATTAATCTAGCTAAAGAAGTCAAAGATCTTTTCAAGGAAAATTACAGTACTCTGAAAAAAGAAATCATAGAGGATTTCAGAAAATGGAAAGATATTCCCTGCCCCTGGATAGGAAGAACGAACATTGTGAAGATGGCCGTACTCCCAAAATTGCTGTACAGATTTAATGCAGTCCTTATCAAACTACCATCAACATACATCACAGACCCAGAGAAATTGTTCCTAAAATTTATTTGGAACCAGAAAAGACCTAGAATAGCAAAGGCAATCCTGAGCAACAAAGAGAAGGCAGGAGGCATTACAATTCCCGACTTGAAATAATACTACAAAGCTACTGTGACAAAATCAGCATGGTACTGGCAACAAAATAGACATGAAAATCAATGGAATAGGTTAGAAGATGCAGAAGCCTCTATGAACACACTCAGCCACCTGATCTTTGACAAAGGGGCCAAACACACTTACTCGCAGAAAGATAGCCTCTTCAATGAACAGTGATGGAAAAACTGGCTCTCTATATGCCAAAAACTAAAACTTGACCCAGGTCTATCACCACAGACTAAGCTAAAGTCAGTATGGATTAAAGATCTAAACATTAAAACAGAAACACTAAATCTCTTAGAAGAGAAAGTAGGAGGAACTCTTAAAGGCACAGGGGTAGTCAAACAGTTAATGAACAAAAATCAAATCACATGGGTAATAGTTGAAAGAATTAACAACTGGGACCTCCTCTTATTGAGAAGTTTTTGCACGTCAAAAGAAATAACCAACAAAGTGAAAAGACAAGCCACAAATTTGGAAAAAATCTTGACTAATAAGCACTCAGATAAGGGTCTGATATCTGGAATTTATAAGGAACTAAAAACATTAGGGCCCCAAAATTTAAACACCCAAACTAGCAATGGGCATCCGAGATGAACACACACTTCTCAGAGGAGGAAATTAAAGAAGCGAATAAATATATGAAACAGTGCTCCACATCACTAGCCATCCGTAAAATGCAAATTAAAACAAAACTGAGATACCATCTCACCCCAGAACTAATGGCTATCATAAAAAAAAAAAAAAAAAAAAAAAAAAAAAAAAAAAAAAAAGCCGGGCGTGGTGGCGCATGCCTATAATCCCAGCACTCGGGAGGCTGAGGCAGGAGGATTGTTGTGAGTTCGAGACCAGCCTGAGCTACAAAGTGAGCTTAAGGCCAGCCTGAACTGTATAGTGAGACCCTGTCTCAAAAAGACAAAAAAAAAAAAAAAAAAAAAAAAAAAAAAAAAAAAAAAAAAACAACAACAAATGTTGGAGAGGCTGTGGGAAAAAAGGAACCCTTCTCCACTGCTGGTGGGAATGTAGACTGGTGCAATAATTATGGAAATCAGTGTGGAAACTCCTGATTTCCTAGGACTGGAAATCCCATTCAAGCCAGCTATCCTCCTACTGGGAATTTTCCCAGAGGAACTGAAAATGTCATATCCTAGTGATATATGTGTACCTATGTTTATAGCAGCACAATTTGTGATAGCCAAATCTTGGAAACAACAAAAGTGCCTGTCGCCTGAGGAACGGATTAAAAAGATGTGATATTTTTATACAGTGCAGTATTACTCAGCTATAAAGAATAATAAACTCAAATAATATTTACGTGGATGCCACTTGAAGATATACTCATAAGTGAAATAAACCAGACATACATGTGTAAATATCACATCATCTCCCTACTATAAGAATTCAAAAGAAGAAATAAAAATAGAAAAGTATAACACATTAAAAGGTAAATAGAACTTGAGGATTAGACAATGAAGAGAGGGCAAGGAGAAAAGCTAGGAAACATGACAGAGGCAAAGCCATATATTTATATGTGCAAGATGGTTAAGGCAGTGATCCTGAGAATCTTCAGCAGGTTTTTGAAACTAGTAGTTAATTGGTAGGATTCTCACCCTGACTAACTGTATATACTGATACCTGTGAACTAAGCAACTGCACTGACGATAGCAATGTGTAATACTAGGGCCATGCTTGGAATACCTGTCATTCTGGTCTTCTAAGTATGTACTGCTTGTCATGACATATAAATTACTACCATATTATCTCTCAAGTAAATGTTTGTTTTTTAAAAAAAAATAGGGTAATAAATGAAAATAAGAGAGAAGAAAAAAGTCATAGGACTGTCCTGCTACCTCTATATGGTTAGATTTCTAAATTTCTAAAATTAAAAAAATATGTAATTGTTTATTCCTATTTCTTTAAATATTTTTTTAAGTATTTTTCTTTATACACTATAGGGACTTAAAGTTTAACATATCAATACTTGATGGAAATATCTGTTCCATGTTACGTCTAAGATGTTTGATATTCAGATAGTAAGATTAAGCTCAACTGCCTATGTTGTAGGGTAATAATAAGCTGCTCTTTTGCAGGGTTAAGAACTCTAAGTTTGCAGACCAAAATTTTGAGAAAAAGAAGGGCTGCAAGGACAACCAACATTTGGCCCTAGCCTTTCAAGGTCAGTGAAAACTCAGGACATAGGAGAACTTGTACTATAGCATCATGTAACTCAGCGATGTCCCAAATTTTCTGATCAAGGAGATTATGGGGCCACAGAGGAAAATGATCAATGATGTAGAGTGTGCCTAAGGAGAGTCACATTAACAGCAAACATTCTCTCAGGCTTTCACAAGGAGCAAATTGGTCAAGTAATGGCCGTGACTTGTCCGTATGGCTGACACTGACAAAGGATCTACAAACTGCAATACAGTGTTTCAGGATAAATCCTGAGGGAATTTGACTGACCTTGCCAGATACAAAAGTTGCATTTCTTTTCATATATGTCTTGCTTTATTTTGGTCTTAACCATCTAGCAGAAAAGTATAAAACTGGGGTACAAAAAGTAAAGCCATATTAATATGGTGAATTGTAAAAGACTCAAGTCAACAACTTCTGACATTGTCAGTCCTATGGAAAACCCACTACTATTATGGACTACTGGATTGCATTGGAATAGTTTGCTGAATTCATGTACCTACAATATTTACATGGCAATGGAATACCCATCTCTGAGAAAACTAAACAAAAAATGGATACAAATAAACTACCATTTTTTATCTGTATATTCAAAATAGTTAGGCTAGATATACAGCAACTGTTTTAATTCAATGAATAGAAAGATTTGTTCTAATAGTGTTTGTGAACAGCATATCATGTCTGCATCTTGTACTATGAATAACCACTAAGAAGACAACAATATGCGATATATTAATTATTGAAACTGTCCTACTAATCAGTTTTGAAACTGTCTCATTGCTATCTGTTTCTCAACAAAATTATTTTTTAAAAATTAAAATTAAAGGCAATTTTTAAGTATATAATAAATATATAATCAAAATTATACTTAAAAATAAATATATATTAAATATATAATATGTAAAATAAATATACACAAAATAAATAAATATGAAATTTTGGGCTAAAGCTATCAAAACCTAAGGCAGGTTCTGATAGAAACTAGTCTCTTCTTTGTTCTCTCTTTTTGCTTCAGCCACACTGGTCTGCTCTCATTTGCTAAGGCTTTACCCTTCTCCTCTGTGCTTGGTTCCCAAATGCACTGTTTCCTTACCTAGACATTCCTCTACCCAGCCTTCTTTCATACTGCTGGTTCGCACTCCTCTATCAGCTCAATTTGGATGCCATTTCTTCTGTGAAACTTGCCATGACCACCACCACCCACAAACCAGAGCAGCTTCCTTAAGCCTTACAGCTCTGCTAATCGAGTACTCCGTGTGCCCGTTCAGTGTGTGTCTCTCTAGATTTCTGGTTTTTAAACTACCTTAGGACAAGGGAACTGTATGTTATGCCCACCAACAAGTTTCCAGGACCGAGTGTTGCTCCATGGCATTTAGCAGAAGGAGGAGGTTCAAGTGAATGACTGGGCTAGTGAACAGAAGGACATGGCTACGGTGATAACTGCACTCCAGGAAATTAATTCTTTCAATGATTCTGGTTGCAAAATTTGTTCTATAAATCATAAGCTTGTGAACTGAGGTACCACTGTATATGAACCTTTGAAAGGAATGACAGAGAAGATTCTGGAAGAAGCAACAGAAAGCAGGGTCATAGAGTGGATGCCATGAACTTTTAGCTTTTTTCCAACTGTACACTTTTAAGATATAGCAGAAATAAATAAATAATAAGTGAATAAAAAAATAAGTTATGGTAATTACATCCTTTACCTGAGAGGGATAGGGGCTCTTCCTGTTGGGGAGTGGGGAGTGACTCTTTTGGGTTCTTTTAAGGTGATTGGTTCCTATTTAGAATAGGAATCCTTGATGCCCATCCCTAGGGAAGTATGTGGTTGTATTTGTTCACTCTTTTGCCTTGGGGTCTGGTCTACCACAGGAGAGTCTATCTCTTCAAAGTTGCAAAGTTGGGTATTTCTTACTGGTCATAGGAGATAGCTCAGCAGACTAAGCAGCAGCTGCTCAGAGACCATGCTCAGATCCCTGATGTGTGCACCACATGCTGTGCCAGCCCCACCCCCAGGGCCGGCTAAGCAGGCCATAAATGCATAAATACATAAATAAATACAGGTGTGACCATTCAGATTACATTTCTCAGAAGTAACATTGCCTAATGTTTTATACTATACAAATATTCTGTAAATTTTTAAATCTTAAGTTTTGAGTTTAAAAACATACAAGTACAAAATAAAGTACGTCATTGTTTTCTCATGAAATGTAACCAGGAAAATCTTCCAAATTGTACCTATATTACTTAAAATCATTGGCAATAAAATAAGGTATTCATCTAGTTTTCAAAATTCATTAAAATGTAAAGAACTAAAGCTTGAGGAACTTACAACAAAATGTCAGACTCTGTCCACAAAGGGGTCTAAGAGCCAGTGGGTTACAATTGCTGTCCCTTAAAAGTTTATAAACTTGCCTGTAAACTCTCACATTCATCCATGCTCTAATCTCTCAGGGAACTTGTTCATTCCTAGTACATGCCAAAAACCAGGTACTCATACTGGTAAAACCTATATACAAATATGCTGTATTCCTTTAGAGTCATTCCTTTTCCTAGGATCCACCAGATCTTGTCTAGTGACAAGATTATATGACACATTAAAGCCTTAACTAACTCTATGCAGTTCCCTATATCTACTTGGAGATGCCACTCAGTAGCCCCCAGATACCCTCACAAACCTCACAAGTTGAAAGGATTTGTAGGAATGAATTTGTCTCAGTTGAGAAAAAGTGCTCAAAGAGTGTTTCATAATAGGAAGGATACAAAGGATGAAAATATAGACCGAAAACATTGATGCTGACAGCCTATAGGGAGGTGGGCTGGTCAAGAAACAGGGCAAAAGTCATGCTTCCCTAGACCCAGACACAGAACTGGGACATTTCAAGCAAAAATGTCCAAAGCTGCTAGAGAAGGAAAAACAAAAGTTTATGATAAAATCAGAGAAAGGTTCCAATTGGTGAGGTCATGAGTCTCTACCTCTCAGCCCCAGGGAACCCATGCTAACCCCCAGTGCAGGAGAAAGCCTGTTATACTTTGATAGATGCTCATGCAGATTTGTCAGTAGTTACCCAGCTAGCAGCCCCACTTGCAAAATGGAAAGACCATATATTTTTAAAATCATTTTTAAGAAAAAGAAAATGAAACCTTACAAATGACTACTGTTCATGATTGCCACTGCTTTTCCTTCACTTAAACCTGGAAAAGTTAGGAAGGCTCCTGTGAGACACAACCACTAAGAGTTCACATCCATAACTGAATTCTGACTCTTTCCTAAGTGACAAGGCTGTCTGCCCACTGCCTCCACAATAGGGCAGCTGGTTTTGAACATTATTTGGCTCATAGTCAACACAGAGACTACAAAAAAAAGCTCCAAATCTACCCCCACCTCATGCACTTAGGCACTTTTTGGGGGGTTGGGGTTTGGTTTGGATTGGGTTTTTTGAGTACTTGGAATTGAACTCAGGACTTTGCACTTGGCCGGCAGGCATTGTACCACTGAGCTACATCCCCAGCCTCTCATAGGTGCAATACGGTCAGCAGTTTGTTTTCTGTGTCAGCAACTCCCTTGTCAGATGTGTTCCTGAGGGCTTAGTTCACAAAACGCACTCTTCTTTCTTCTCAGATCCTCGGGATGGTGTGAAAAAGCAGGCCTGACAGAGATTGGATGAGATACAAGATCCCAGAGTGGTCACCCACTCGAAAATGCCTGGAGCTCAGTGTCTGCTTCTGTTCTGCTCACTGTAGGATCTCAAGTGAAAAATAGTACGAAGGCAAGGGTTATGGAAGTTGTAATTAAAAAAAGAAGAGGCACAGATGAAGGAAAAGAGATGGGGTTACGAAGTGCTGCTGCTGCTGCCTGGCTTGCCATAGAGCGTTTCTCTCTGGATAGATATCTATATCTAGCATTATGGTTTGTGTCTAGATGGCCCCCTAGAGCCTCATGCAGTCACTGGGGTGGGATTCTAGAGTTTGTGATTCACTCATCGTCCAGTGCTGTGATTACAGGTGTGAGTGCTATACCCGCCCTGTGGCAGGCAACCCATATAGAATGTAACGGAGGGAAAGAGGCTTGCTCTAGGAGCCTCCCTTTTTCTCTCCCCGCTGTCGCTCTCTGCCACTGCCATGAACTGCTCTATGCCATGTGCCACTCTGCTGTGGAGCCATCCAAGTATGAACTAAATGTGAACTAACGCTTTAATCTGCTGAGCTATTGGGCTAGCCCTCCTTCCTTAATTTTGGACATCAGGTAACTAAACCTCTCCTTCCTTAATTTTTTTTTTTTTTTCTGTATTTTAGGGAAGGGCTTGCAGAGCGTTCAGAGTCTCATTACTAGATTAGACTCATAGTGATCACCTGTTTACAGCCTCCCAAGAGCTGGGATGACAGGCGCTGAGGGGTGCACCACCACGCAGTCTCAATTGCTGACTCAGCATGCCCTGGGGGCGGGGCCAGTATGTCAGGCCTGGGGATCAAATCCACGGCCTCTGCACCTGCTTACAGGCGCTTTAATCTGCTGAGCTATTGGGCTAGCCCTCCTTCCTTAATTTTGGACATCAGGTATTTTGTCCTAGAGACAAGGAAAAGTAACCAAGACATCTAGAAAGAACGAGACACCAACAGGCACAGAGGCACTGAGACTCAGAAGAATGAGGGGGAAGCGAAGGCCAGGATGGAAGACTTGTCACCTCCGTCACAGCATCCCCATAATTAGCTGCATGGCAACCATGAAAAGATGAAGCAGGCCAACTGCAAAACTGTTTAACTTGTTAGGATTTTAATCAATAAGAACTAATGTAACATTTGTGCTTCATGCTCTTCCTGTTTACAAAGAAGACAAACTGAAGAAAAATGATTTCTCCAGCCAAAAACACTAGGAGCCTCCCTTTTTCTCTCCCCGCTGTCGCTCTCTGCCACTGCCATGAACTGCTCTGAAGTAGGGGCCAAGCTTCTTCATGTAGGGGCCAAGCTTCTTCATGTATGCGCCTTGTACAATACCAAAACATTATGAAAACAGTTTGCAATGTATTAATTTATCGAATCTGTATTGTTAAGGTGTCTTGAAACTGTCTGATTGACATTTGTAGCTCAATAAAAAAAGAAAAAATATATATATATATAAAATTTTAAAAAGTCAACAATGAAATGGTGAGGACAAAATTACAGCACTTCCATGGTGCTTCATATTTCTTAATTTGCTTCTTTCCAATGGGTTCCAGTCTCAGCAACGTTCCTCAATTAAACTGCCACCAAGTTGCAGTCTCCCATTGAGGCTTTTGGCTGGTAAGAATAGAACAGCAGCTTCTAAAGCTAAGGTCAAGTTCACCCTCAACCCCCATTATGATTTGTATCTAGATGTCTTCCCAAATCCCCATTTATTTTGGAGATGGCTGGATCTAGGGTGTGTGGTCCTGGGATGAAGGATGTGTGGTAACTGAATTTGTTTAGCATATTTCTGGGTATGGATAATGGAAGGCCCACCCAGGGTGTGGGAGGCACAAACCCATAGGCTAGCAGCCTGGATGGAAATAAAGGGAAGGATGGAAGGCCAGAGGCTTGCTGCTGCTTCTGCCTGCCTTGCAAGGGCCTGTTTCTCCTCTGAGATGCCCCTTGGCCATGTCACCTGGCCTAGCCGACTATGGACTGAAATCTCTATGAAATGTGAGCTGAAGTACAACTTGACTTTTGTAACTTGTGGGGGTCAGATGTTTTGTCTCAACCACAGCAAAGTAACTAATCCCAAGAATGGAAATCTCTTAGGCAACCCCAGTCTGGCCAAAATTAGAAATTCCTTGGGGCCCTGAAGCCTTCTCAGTATTCCAGCTCAGGGATGCAAGAAAGACAGGAGCAGCAGTCAGATAGATAGACAGACAGACAGGCTGACAGACCAACCAACTGACCTGAATTTGAGTATTTGCTCTGTCTCTTACTTCTTTGCAGCTTGCCAGGCTTCACTGAAGTCTGGTTTTGTTATCTGCAAAGTAGGAAGAATGACGCTTGCCATATTGGATAAGAATATTCAGATTTTCACATAATATCTGTTACATAACAGGGATTCAGCAAACTCCAACTGCTGTGACCAAACCACCTTTCTTACCCCAGCTCCTCCAACCCTGAGATACACTGATAGCTGAACACTTACAGTGCTCAGAGGAAGTAATCTGATGAAGGCCCATTTCACCACCAAAGAAGCTTGCCCTCAGTCTCTGCACGTAGCACCCCACAAGTATCAATAAGGAGATTGCACAGTTGGAAGCATACTGCAGGCAGGGTCCTCTTGTACTTCTTTCTATTGATATGGGCTCTAAAGAGATCTGGGTCACATCTCTAGTCTTTGGGAAATTTCTGCCATATTTCTTGTGACTTGCTTTCTCCTTGATTTGTCTGTTCAAAGCCCTTTCTCTTCAAAATTAAATCAGTCACTTAGGGGGAGAAGCCCATGCTCCACTTAGGGTCTGTGGACTTGGCAAATTTTTCAGCAGTCCAGTGGAGAAAGAATTAACATTTACAAGGGCACCAAGTCTCAAGCCAGTGGTCTCCATGCCATCCTCCTGTGCATGGGCAATAACACACTGTGTGTTGTCTTCAAGGTAGAGAGTCCCACGAATCATTCAACTGGCTCCAGGAAATGGCTAAATGGCAGGTCAAATTGCCCATAACTTTGACAAGGAGGATGGCTGGATGATTCCAGCACCTCTCTAGGGAGAAATGAAATTCAAAATTCAAACATCAAAAAAAAAAAAAAAAAAAAAAAAAAAAAAAAAAAAGAATCATAAAAAAATACCCTATGCAGAATTTACACCCTGCCATAAAACGGGCAAGGACTTAGAAAGCAAAGGCATCCTTGTATTAGTAAAGCATATTTGTCAAGAAACAACCTCCCCCGGTTGGACCAAGCTGTTTGCCTTCAGATAATTCCTATCAGGGCCAAACAATTTAGACATTAGCAATTATAGCATATCAATTTGTTTTTAAATTATAAGGCTGCCAGGAAGAGCTGACGCCTTGCCAGATATTTGCTACGTAGCGCTGCATGGCAGCCCCACTCTGAAATGTGGTGAGGCCACCAATCTGCCCACACTCAGAGGGCTAAGGATTTATGTGCCTCTGTTTGCAGCCGAGGCCAAGCAGCACAGGATGGGCAACTCAGAGCCAGCCCCCTCCCACAACAACAAAGCTGTGTTCCACCAGTGTCTTGCATGGTCCCTTCTAAGCACATACACATACACTAGACATGTCCTCTCAAAGCATCTTGGCGCCTAGCTATGCAGCCTTCAAGGTCATCAAGGAGACTTTTCTCTTCCCTCTGCTGTGGGTATTGAAACCTAATGAAGAATCTATGAGGAAAGGGTATCAAAGGGGTTGGCCTCACAAACTGAAGAACCCGACTAGCCTCTTTTTCGAGCTGTGAGTTCCTGTAAAGGAAAACAGATCAGAACTGTCCTATCCTGTGGAGGGCCATCAGCCTTAACAGAACTGCACATACCTATATCCTAATAGAGTCCAACTCTCTTTTAACAAGTGGCTCTAGAGAGCATCCTGCCAGCTAGAAGACAGGTGAGAAGCCTGTGATTCCTTCAGCTGCCCTTTCTGCCACGTGATGGCAAAGAAAATGAAGTCTTCCCTTTGAGGCTCACTTCTATACCCCTGGTCCCCCAGCCTCCTCTTTGTAACTCCTCATTCCCAATGTCCCCTATCTCAGGACTTCCTACAGCTTCCCTGCTCTGGATCCTTTCTTATGGAATCTTTCTTATGAAGTCTCAGCTGGAAGCCAGTGAAACCATCCCCAATCTGGACTTCTGCTCACTGTTGGGGGGTAGGACAGCCGCTTTGTCTCCTGGGAAGAGATGTGGATCCTTCAAATAGATGTCCTTTTCTCTCCCTGGTGCTAAACTGATGTAGAGAGATACATCAGCCACCTCCTCACTGTCTGAAGTAGGGGAAAATATACCTCACTACCACAAGAATTCACTTTCTATTTCTTTACTTTTGATGCTATAAATACAGCGTCTCCTGTATGCAAAACACGTGCTGTACCGCTGAGCTACAATCCAGCTCATCTCAACCTTCTCATGATACAAATCCTCTTTCCTCTGCTTGGGGGCCAATCCATTACCAAAAGTTCCAAATGCCTTGGACTGAATCCCTCAAGGCAGTGAAATTTTCTGCCAATTCCTGCTCTCACCAGGACAGAGAACAGGATAGGAAAGTTGCGGTTCATGCCTCTACACATGGAAACCAAGGTGCCCCAGGTCCCTGCCCACATGCACAAGCCCTGGGCCAGTCCACCTTTCCAGAGTGCTCCTCTGCCAGCGATAGAAGCAAGAGCATTTCCAAAGAGGGACTCAGAAAAGCAGCCTCACCAACAAGTGGTATATGTTAACTTCAGATAAGGAAAGATTCTTCTCATGTACTCAGCTACCTATCAACCTGGGGGGATTTTTCTTATAACATGATGTGAGACACCATGGATTTTACATTTTTGAATAAAGGGTGTTTATGCTCACTCATCTATATCAGCCATAGGTACATTAGACTCGCCTGAATATAAGCAGATTGTTTATAAAAACACAGCAGGGTGGCAGGTGTGGTGGTGCATACCAGTGGTCCTAGCACTCGGGGCCATGGGACACTGGGATCACCCCAAACTCAAAGCCAGGTGGGCCACATAGTGAGTTCAGGGTCAGCCTGAGCTACATGGTGAGACTCTGCCTCAACAAACAGAAACCAAAAAAAAAAAAATAATCCAACGGTACAGGGTGCTGGGTTTCTACATTATTACACATTATGTTGGTGATAACCAATATAGTTTAATATGGAACAAGACAGTGACTTAGCTTGCAGAATAAATTAAAACTTTAAAATACATAAAATAACCTTCTTAATTCTTCAGCATGAAGTTAGATAAATAAGTTCATCCTAAAATTATCAGTGATAATTTCCTGAGAACCTAAGGGGCTCAGGAGCTCCTTTGATATCAAGTCACATGGATTTTCAGACAAAAGCTCCCACTGGCCACCTCTCAGGCCTCCATACAAACCTGCAAACGTTAGGCCTTGGTGCATGTCAGTCCTTTCTAACCAGTTTCTATGCCTGATTTTCCATTTCAATCTTGAGAAGTTAAGACCTCCAACGTTCCCTTCTGGAGTATTTCCCTGTGCTGGGGAACCTTTCTCCCTGTGGCAGAACTTTTCTTCCTCTACTATCCATTTTCTAGTGTCTATAATCTTAGAAGAAAAATGTTCTCGCTTTTCTATACACCCTTAAAGCCCTATTTTCTCTCTCTTGTACTTGGTTAAACTTCTAGAAATAGCACCTACTCTTCTCACTTCTCACTCCACTCAACCCACTGAAGCCTGGTTTCCATGCCCACAACTCAGACATCTGCTGCTGAAGTCCCTAATGACCACCTCATAATGATAGTTAATGTCCCTTGTGGTACCAGATCCTCCTGGTTTTCCTCTGGGACTCTAGCTGCTTTTTATCACAGAGTGGGCATATAATTTTCATCTTACCCAGTGTACTTCTGAGAGTAGAAAGTAGAATAAATTATTATATGGGTACAACAAGCATGAGCCAGAACAAATTGCTGACAAGCTAAAGACATCCTTTCTCTTCTACTTAGCAACCAGCTTCTCCTGATGCTCTCTCCTCAAATCCTCCTCTCCTCTTTATTCCCATTTCTCTTCAATGATCCTCCCATCATCAAGACATCAAGTATCATCTACATGGTAATGGTCCTCACACACAAACTCTCCCACTGCAGTAGCAAGTCTTGACGATAGCCCTGGTGGTCCCCAAATCCTGGTACTCACACCCTTGTGTGGTTCCCCTCATCACTGTATCAAGATCAGTCTGAATGACCAGCGGAATATAGTCAAAGTGAGGGTGTATGACTCTGAAGACTATGTCAAGAAAAGACATGGCCATTACTATCCATCTTAGTTACTCTTCTCTCATTGCTGGAACAAATACCCAATACCTAAAATGAAGGAAGGAAAGGTTTATTTATCTCACAGTTACTGCTGGTTTCAGTCTATACATTCTCCAAGGCAGAATGGCACATGGCAGAGAGCATCAGTTCATGGTGGCAGAACAGCAACAAAGCAATTGCTAAAGCAAGTGTGTCTCTCTGCTGTTATGTTATGTTCAGGCTCTCTGCCCCAGGCTGGAGGAAGTACTCACACCCATAATCTTAGAAGTACTAAGACCCATAATCCCAGCCTTGGATCACACACATAATCCCAGTAGATTATGAGTTAATCACAAACTCTAGAAGTCCCCACCCCATGACTACATGAGGCTTTGGGGGGACAACTAGACACAAACCATAACACTATCTTGCTTTCTTGGATCACTCTCTCTGGGGGAAGCCAGCTGCTGTGTTGTAAATGAAAACAATATGATGGAAAGCTTCTCAGGTGAAAATATAAGGCCTCTTGGCAACAGCAGCAACTTGCTAGACACGGGTCCACCATCTTGTAAGTGGATCCTCCAGTCCTAGACAGACTTTCAGCTGACCGCAACCTCACAAGAGATCCCAAATTAAGACACTTCTCATTCATAGACACTGTAAAATAATACATCTGTATTGCTGGTGCAAGTTACTAAGCTTTGGTAGTAGGCAACTAAACAACCCTCTTAAGCTTTACATTCAGGCACCTGAAAGTCTCAGCTCTGTACTTAAATATTTCAAAGATAGCCAAATTTAGTACACTTTCCCCTCCAACACCCTCTCCCTAAATCTGCTCCTCCAATTACTTCCTAACTTGCTAAACAGAAGCAGCATCTTCCCAGTCACTGAATCCAGAACCCAAGCTCCCTTCCTCTCCCTCTAGATCAGTACTTCCTGGCAAATGATTTTTTTTTCTGCTAAGTACCTGTCAAATCTAGAAACCTTCCTCCATCTACTCCAACTGAGGCATTTCCATTTCTCTCTTTAGTTCCTATACTAGCCTTCCCTCTGTTTTTAATCTCTCTTAACCAGGATTTTCTTTTTATAAGAAATGAATAGACCACGTGGCCTCTCTTTCTGCTTAAGCTCTTCAATGGTAGCACAAGTACTCTAGAGCAAAATTCAGTCCCCATCATGGCTCACAAGAAGTCCTAGCCTCCTCCTTTCCACTCCCCAACTGGTGTGCTGCCTGCACTTTGCTACTGAGCTGCACACATTTTCTTTCTCTGTCTGAAACCAATATCCCAGATTTACAGCAAGCACGAGACTGACTCTACTCATCCTGCAGGCATCAGCTTAAAGGTACTTCCTGAAGAAGCAGGACTCAGCCAACTTTGTCCAAGTGAGGGGCTGCTGCAGGGTGGGTTCCCAGGAAGCACAGTGAGACAGAGGTTAGTGTGCAGGACACTCACTAGGCAGCCCTTGTGCACCTTCACCTGTAAAGGTTAAAGAAGCACACTGAGAAGGAGATAGGATGTGAAGCAGCCCCCAAAAGGCCTCTGCTGACTCTGGCAAGTTCTGAGCCTGGAATGATCCTTCAGAATCATCCTAAATAGGAGCAAGAATGTTGAGCTTTATTCTCCTGCATCTACCCATCAGGATGCAGGCTGATGGTGCCATCTTGGGAGAGGAAATCTCCTCTCTAAAGGGTGCTGGGAGCTGAAGATCCTCTGTGTGCTCTGCCAGCAGCGGTCTCCATGCCCACAACCTCTCTGCAGTGCTGGTATCCCCAGGAAGCTCTGCCTTTACTTCTATGCCTTGGGTGCTCACTCGTTTTGCACTGCAATCACATGGGTCTGGTCCCAGTGCCCACTTTGCACTGAAATTGCATGGCTCAAGTCCCAAAGCCCGCTTGCAGTAGGTGCTCAATGGGTCAGCTGCAGGAACTTGATAACCAAGGCCTTCTAGAGAAGAAAATCTGTTCGGATCACTTTGGAAACACCCATGCACTGAGGTGCATCAGCTCCTACCTAAGTCACAGTGGCCTGGGCCTCCTGAGGTGGGCTCTGTTCCCATCATCAAGGAACCAAGGGTGGGCTCAAGCCAGGCCTGCTGGGTCAGTTTCCTGCTGCTGGAAATGCACAGCCAAAAGTAACTACTCTGGTGCAGCCAGATCCCCCCCCCCCCAGGAAGATTTTCCCTCTTAATTTTATTCTCACTTATTAAATTTTAAACAACTCTCAAAGACTGCAGCCTGACATGGAAATCAAATAAAACAAAAAAATGTGTTTGTTTTCTATTAATGTGGTTGAGCAACAGCCCTGCTGCAGCAAAGCTGTGAACTGGGGGTGGGGAAACAATGATCTAGTTTTGCTCTGCATATTCTGAACTCACCCCAAGGTGGCCCCACACGGAAGGCCCTGAAGCTCCAGCTGCCCATACATGTATTTACCCTAGTGCTGCTGCCAGGGCAGGGCCAGGAGCCCTCATACTTGCCTGCTACTAGGAAAGCCAACTGGAGCCAGAAACTACCAGGACTGCTGGTTTAGGTTCCATGGAATCAGTGACACTCCCTGCAAACTTCATAGTTGGGGAATATTCTTCAAAAATCTTCTCAGAGAGCAGAAATGCTCCCAGGATTGAGAACTCCTGAAGAAAAGATGGGGTTTGTCTCTAGGGCTGTCCTGAGGTCATTTGCACCTGTGCTCCATCATTCTGACCTTAGTTGGACCCCACCCCTGGATATGAAATATCCTGAAGAAGTCCCTTATGCACAGCGACATCTTGGCTTTTTCCTTGTTCTAGGGATTAAAGGGACTAAAGCAAGTTGTGCAAATCAATAGCAAGTAAACAGGACTTTCACTTGGAGGCTGCTATAATTTGTCATCCAGATTAGTACCTTTTGAAGTCCTATTGCCCTTAGGCAAAGATAGCATGAGTGAAAGCAACTGTGCCAACCAAACAGGACTGGAAGTATGGCCGCTTTAGAAATCCTCCTTCTCCTGCTGCTACCGCTGTGAGTCTTCGTTCTATTCTCCCTCCACCTCCTTTTGTGACCCTCTCCTCAAGGCAAGAGGCAAAAATATAGCAGAAATCTAGGGTGAAGTCTAGGCCAAGGAAGGGACTCAGGCTCAGTGGGACTGGGGGTCACACATCGGTGTTCATGCTTCCTTGTCATTGTAAAGGCCATTTGCACTTGCAGTTTGGTGTGACAAATGACTTAGGCGAACTTTTCTGCTGACTCTCCCATAGTACCTAACAGTAAATGAGCAGTGTTTTGTGGGAAAGAGAGTTCTGGAAGAGGAGACAGATGGAGTCCAAATCCATACTCCTCCTCCCCAGCTTGCCTCACTGGGCCCTGATCTCTGTATCCAGGGAAGGGGTCGCCTCTCATCCTCTGAGTTTCTCTTTAGTGATCACCCTAGGCCAAATAAATTTAGGTCTTCACAGGAATAAAGACCTCATGCCATAGCACATCACCTGCTGGTGTCCTGCGTATCCAGAGGTCATCCCAGGAGACAGTGGGTGCTGAGGCCCAAGTGTATCCTCTTATACGTATGTATTTGTGCAAGTGCTCCAGTGTATGCAAGCATGATTCTGTGTGTGCACACTAGTATGTGTTTGTACATATACTTGTCTACATTCTTGTGTTTGTATGCATGTCATTGTATGCATGCTCTATGTATGTGCACTTGGGAGTCTATACTTGCTTGTGTTTGTGCAGAAAGGGCTCTGCGCTTTCCTACAACCTTCTGGAAGCAGAATTTTCCCTCTCCTCAGTACTTGTAGAAACAAGGAAAAATAATCAAATCACCAAAAGAGAACACCCTGTGCTCTCCAGCACAGCTTCAGAGTTACACTCCCTGCCCCTGCCTCCTGCCACCTGCTGAATACATCACTACACAGTGCCCCAAGGCAGAGAAGACAACCCAGAGAGCTCCACAGGCAATATCCGCACTGCAGGAGACAGAGTAAATAGAAGGTGCTCAGCAGATCTCAGAATTGAGAATGTCAACACCATGCTGCAATCTGCAGGCAAGTGTTTCCTCCCAGGCCTTCTAAGCAGAGTCTCTGATGTTGGTCTCTCCCACCCCCGACCCCGATCCCATGACCCAGGAATGGAAGATTTTCTGGCCTTCGCTGAAGTAGAAGACATGAGAGGGTGAAGGAAAAGCACTAGCCCTACCTCCAGTGAAACAACTGAGGAGTCATCTGACTCATTTCTCCCAAGATGCAGCTCAAAGAGGAGTCCCTCTGCGTCAGGAAGTGCAGTACCCCATGACAAAGTGCAAAGAAATATGAAACTGAACTCCAAGGACAGAAGCCACCATGAATGTAAGTGTGGAAGCCAGAATGGTGACGCTAGTTAAGAAAACTGCTGTCATGCCCTACCTCGTTGCTGAGTGCCTGAAGGATGTACCAAGCCCAGCAGGGGAAAGGGCCAGGGGAGGCTGATGGTGTGCAAGTGTTCAGGCCAGGTGTGGGTGGGCAAATGGGAGGCTGTGGGCATGCAAAGGGCAGCTGGTGACCAGTGTGGCAGAGACACTTGATGAGGAACAGGGCCACAGGCATGAGAGTGCCCTCCACTGCTCACAACCCACCAGGATTGCGAAGCCTAATTCCACAGAGGGGCTCTACATGGTTTTCTAAATAATCTTAATCCAGTCACCCTGGATTAAGCACATAGCCTCAGGCTAGGAGAAATTATTAGAGACATCCCCCCTGAGACCTAGGTGCTAGAATAATTGTTCCAAACACCACACTGCAGCAGCATCTCTTCATGATGCTCCCTCCTCTGCTTCTGGAAATGTTTGATTTCCTTTATGGACTTTCGTGGCACCTGCTTATAGAGCCCAGGGGACTGAGAGGAAAAGAAGGAAAGCCACTCCTGATCCAGTCCTCCCACTGCTGCTTTCCAGTGGCTTTTTCTGCAATCTCTCCCTTTCTTTCCTGCTGAAACAGCCCAACCTGAGAAAGCCAGACCTCCTGCCCTTTCCTGTGTCGGACCACATTCTGTCACCAAGCTTTGCCAGTTCTAATGAAATGGCAGGTGAC
Organism: Ctenomys sociabilis; assembly: GCA_004027165.1. Taxonomy (NCBI): domain Eukaryota; kingdom Metazoa; phylum Chordata; class Mammalia; order Rodentia; family Ctenomyidae; genus Ctenomys; species Ctenomys sociabilis. Next base: position 29,632 of record PVKA01006268.1, on the reverse strand, counting down.
AATGTCAGATGCTTCAAAGGCAAAGCCACCAACCTTCCCTAGTGCAGGAAATCAGCTAATTTTACAGTGTGCCTGATTGAATTTCCTACATTTCCATGTACAGTGGGACATTGCACCCAGCATCTCCAGTGGTTAGCAAAGTACAGACATTGAAAGAACATCCTCTAACTACTGTATTATGATTTAGAGCGCACAACCAAAACACCTCTGCTGCTGCTTCTTCTGTGATTCTCCCCAAAATTGATTTAAGCCCCAAAACTTGGGAGTACTGTATCATGCCGGGTCCAAGAAACATAAAAGGCAGCTGGGGCGACAGCTCAGCAGTCTATGTGCCTGCCTGCCAAGTGCAAGGACCTGGGTTCAATACCTCATGCCATACCATCAGGCTGGCCACCAAAACCAGGCATGTTGGTGCATGCGTATAGTCCCAACACTGGGGAGACTGACACAGGAGAATCACTACTAGTCCAGGCTGCATAGTGAGACCCTATTCCAAATGAATAGATAGATAGATGATAGATAGATAGATAGATAGATAGATAGATAGATAGATAGATTTTTTTTAAAAAATATTTTTAAAAGGAGCATAAAAGGGTAACAACACTTGAAAGCCCATCCTAGATTTATTAAAAACAAAGCCTTATTAGGGGCTGGAACAGGGGCAGGAGGAGTAGTTAGTTCATCAGAACTCTTTCAAGAGGATGGGGCATTTGGGATAGTCCAAAAGACAGAGCACAGTTAAGACAATATAGTGATAGAGTGAAAACCTACTACTTCACATTAGAAATCCTGAAAATGAACTCCAGCTGTATCACTCACTAGCTGAGCAACTGTGCCAAGTGATTTATCCTCTGTGTACCTTTTCTTCATTTTTAAAGTGTGAATAGGATCTCCAGGCTGGGCAAGTGGTACAAAAACCAAATCAGCTAACACTGGTTTAAAAAAAAATCATGTCTGGTACACACATGTGTCCTATAACCATTAATGTATTGAGTCTAGATATTGCATTAAATCATTTAAGTATTAACCCCATATGTCCTTCTTGACTGCTCCTAGGCTAAAAGATGGAGATGGGGAAAGAGGAAAAGAGGTCATGGCCAACACTCTAAGCCAAACATTGCACCAAGACATAAAACAATAAATAACTGCCACTTGTTATCATCTCCTGAACCCTTCTCTCTGAAGTTGATATTACGGAATTCAAAAGTAAATTGAAGTCAACCTACAGAATAAAAAAAAGGCATATGTATACACACACACACACACACACACACACCTTCATCTTTGTAAGAAATGTTACCATGGAGATAAAACACAGAAGCAGCATAGAAAGAAGTTACTGAAATGGCTATAATTAATTTAAAGCATTAAAAGCAATTAAAATTGTATTAAAGCAAGTTCACTTGAACAAGGCATAAATTGGGTGAGCAGATCACATCAAGCAAGAACAAAATAAAGCATTGCTTTGGTTGTTGGAACAGACAACCAGTCTGTCTTCAAAGAAGAGAAATAAATTGGGGGCTGGAAAATACGTTATTGCCCAGTACTCAGGAACAATAAAATATGTGGCCTAATTTAGCTAGTGTTTTTAAATACAAGATAGTTCTCCTATCATTCTGTTTTGTTCTGCACATTTATTCCATGTGGCAAAGCAGAATGAAGGTAGAAAATTACTGTTCATCAAATAAGTAGGTCTGAATTTCTGTGTAAGTCACCATGGCCACAATTACTCAACAGAAAAGAATGTGTAACATGTCCCAGCTGCTGTTCTGGGCATTGGTACCTTCTGCTTCCTGTAGTACTCCCATGTGCTCCTTGAGGAAAGGATGAACATGAGGAAAATCCCTCCCAACCTGGGACTCACAGCTCTTTACTAATGGAATTAGCGCTTGAAATCAGGTCTGCTGGGATTCCTGAGCTTACGCTCTTGCTACCATGTAAGCCTGCTTGTCATGGAAGAAACCAAAATGGTACAACTCAGCAGCATTTGGGGCACCTACAGCATGGCAGGCCCTGTGTTGCATATTTTATAAATCCCATTTGGTTTGACCTGATAAGGAGCATCTTTTTCACAGAGAAGGAATCCATAGCGCTCATGAAGTTCAGCCTGCCCAAAGTAAAAGGACACAACCCCTAAAGAGCAGAGAACCAAGAGCCACTCTCATACCTGGCTCTTTAATAATGCAGGCCCTGCCTGGCTGCTCTCTCCTGAACCCCTAGCACTTTTATGTCTACTACAGAAACATCCTGTCCTAGAAGGAGTAGGTGGGGGACAGAGATGGCTGGGTATTTCATCTTAGACAATAAGAGGAACAGAGAAAACTTCTCAGAAGACCTCATTGAGTGAGGCAAGAAGGCTTTTACTTCACGAGATCAAATGAGCCTAAAAATGTAGAGCAGAAAGGGCCCAGGCAAACACAAGAAAACTCTGCATGAGAGAACATGAAGTCCCGGAAGCTGGGGAGAGAAGCAGCCCAGAGAAGATGTGTCTGAGGCATGGAGAATGGAGATGACTGGCAAATATAATGGAGAGGAAGGACCAAGTACAGAGGTAGCCAGCAGGTTTGAAGCAGGTGCTGTACTTGTGGATTTTGCCAGGGGGAACAATTTAATACTGGACATTCCGTTGATAGAATTATTTTATAATAGCCACCCACAGAATCATACACAAAAAGCATGCAGGAAATCTGTCCACACACTGAACACCAAAGAATCCAGCTGAGGGCTGGCTCCCAGCTGAAGACCTAGAGATAATACATCTCCCAGCTGGAGGCCTAGAGCCCATGACAGTGCCTACTTCAGGCCTATTTCATGGATCTGTGCTGAGAAGGCCCAAAAGTTAATGGTGGAAGCTAGAGAGTCTGTGGCAGCTGGATGAAGGATCTGTGCTAGCAGGCTGAGGGGTCTGAACCGGGACCAGGAAATGATGCTCAGATTAAGAACCAGAGCTCCCTCCAATAATAAGGAAAGCCAAGTTTCCCTCAGGAAAGCCCAAGCATCAAGCTACTCAAGGAGACTGAGCAGTGAATAGACCATGTCCCCCTCCAGAACAGGAAGTGATGCTCAAAGTGGTGCTCCCCCAGAGAGAACCTTGGCCGTTCTCAGCTACAAGGTCCTGAGCTCCTTTGGTAATGCAAACAGCTGAGTTCATCAGGAAAGCCAGCACATCAGGCTCCTCCAAAAGAACCAACAGCAGCCCCAAGAAAACAGACAGCTCCAACCATTCCCAACACCTTTTCTTCTTCTTCTGCCTCTTTGCTGCCAACAATCCCCAGGTGGGCCTCATACACCCAGCACCACTCTAGTTCAGTTCAGCTGGTTGTAACAAGTTGACCACCTATCAGCCCACCACGACAGGGAAGTCAGATACATGCCAGAATCAGGGACAAGGAACAGAAGAGAGTGGAACGTCTGTGGAGAGGAGGGCTGGGGCCTCTTCATTCCTTGCTGTCTCACATGCACATCCAAGGAATTAGGCTGGAGGCACTGCCTGACCATTAGCCATTAGTCTACAGGAGATCCACACCCTCTGTCACCATCCTGATATCCACCATACTGGTCATACTCAGCCTATTCCCTGAGTGGTCATACTCACTTCTATCCCTGGTGACTGCTCCTTCCTCTTCCAAGACTCTAGTAACTGCAGGATGGCACCTGTTCCAGCACTCTGCCAACACCAGTCTGATTTGCCACTGTGCACACATTCATGAGTGATTATTTGTACCTTTCACCCCATGCACTGTGTATGATAACAACTTACCAAAATTGATACACCAGATCTTGACCACACTCATGAAACAGATAACATGATCTCAATTTCCTAATATTGCTTTGGGACCCTCAGCAATAGCCTACAGAAGTAACCACCGGAGAGAAAAGATACTAAGTCGGCACAAGCAAGGGAAGGAACCAAAATAATAAATGGGGCATCTGCTCTCTCACGGCTCAAGGAACTAAGTTCAGATTTATTTCCTATGGGGAGAAATTCCATGGGTCACAGGGAAAATGCTAGACCATCAGCTGCCTGTAAAAGGCCATCTAACTTCATACTTAATTAGCCCACTCTCTGGACACATTAAATACAGATGGCCAGGTTCAGAGAAAGATTTATTGATCAAATGAAAGCTCAGTTGTGTGAAAGAAACTTCAGTAGCACCTAGAGCAGCCTTCTGCCTGTGACACCATAAGGGAAGTGAGGAGGTGATAAATCACCTCCACCACTCCTGACAGGGAAGATAAAAGGGCAATTCACATCTCCAGAAATATTTACTCCTCCATGTAATTCATTAGCACACACAAATGTGGTGCAAAGGCAATGTGCATTTACAGTTGTGATTTTCAGGAGAATAATGTCCTATGTCTTGATAAACTATTGCTAAATGTAGGTGACCTCCACAGAGCAGTCTGATGTAGGAGACAGTGAAAGGAGGAGGAAGTTAGAGCCCAAGAAGTGGAAGGCAGGAGAAAGCAGGAAGAAAAGGATATGATTTGTTCTTCATTCATTAATTCATTAATTCATTCACTCACCCATCCATTTATTCATTCATTCGTCAACAACTTAACCTGATATGTGCTAGGCAGTTGGGCAGGAAAGTGAGTAATCCCTACCTCATGGAGTATCCAATCTGGCAGAGGAGAAAGGAAATTTAAACAGACATGTAAAAAAAAATGTAAAACAATAAACAAAAAATAATAATAATAAACAGATATGTAATATGATGCCAGGCCATAAATAGGTAAAATGAATACAAAGATCTCCAAGTCAGAATGCTTTGTTTGACACACAGCAGGAAGATCCGTGTGTAAAGAGACACCTATAAGACAATGAATAAGTAATAGGATGGTAAAGCGTTGACCCTACAGAGCCTCCTAGACCTTCAAAGAGTTTGGGTTTCATCCTGCAGGTAATAGGAAATGCAAGGCACCTGGAGGTTTCGAAGTAGAATTAATTTGGAAAATAGGTCACAAAATGCTGGAAATACCAGTTACGAGGTTATTTTTATTATTATCTACATTATTTATTAAGATTTTTACTATGTCACATGTTATCATATATCCATTTACACAAGCAATCCTTCAACAACAAGAGATACCTTTTTATTATCACCACCAACAGTTTCTGGGCTAAGGAATGGGGAGGATACATGCGTGGCAGAACGAGGTCACCAGCGGGGCTGGGTTGTGCCTCACGGGGTCCAGATGGGGACTTGGGCAGTGATGGAAGCCAATGGGGTATGAAAAGCACCCAGCTGAATTTTAAACTCAGTGCTGCCAAGACAAGCCCCTAAATTAAAGAGGTAAAAGAAGGACAGTCAGAGACCATTGGTTCAAATATGCTAGTTCCAAAGTCCAAACAAGAACCGGCCACTCCCTCTCACAGCACTACACGCAGGCCATCAACCTGGAAACTCAACAGATTTTTGCAGACACAGGTTTTAGACCTTTCTCCAAAGCAGGTGTTCCATGGTGGGGCCTAGGAAACTGCATTGTTAACAGCCTCTCAGCTGACCTTGAGACAGTGGATCCCAGGGCTGGCATAGTGAGGTCCCTTCAGATAGGCCCTAAAAAGAGAGCACCTGAGAGGTAACAGTGCTCCTGACCTGCAGTGAGGGTGCCAAGGACCTGGAATGAACATGATCTGCTCCGCTGTAAAGGGTAGGAAAGGGAGAGTCTAATCCTCTCAACTTTGGGTCATGCGAAGAGCACTGTACTTGAGGTCAGAGGATGAGTTCAGGCCCAGGCTCAGCCACCTAACTGTGCAGAGATGGGAGGGACAGTCTCTCCACTTCTCTGAGCTTCACCATCCCATTTGTAACAGGGAGAGTTTGAGTCCTCATACTTTTGTCATTTGAATAAATCAAATGCTGCATGTAAAGCTCATATTGAGATCTTAGTTACTGTGTGGATTTTTCTTACCAGTAACCCAGATTGTACTAAAGTTCCCACTCCTACAAGGTATTCATTCAAAGTATGAAGAGTTTTGGCTCCAAGTACTCCAGGAGGAAGAAGCAACTCTAAATGTTACAAGCCAATGCCAATCCCCTTAGCACTTGGTAGCAGGTGGCAGGGTAGAGGACCAGAAGAGCAGGTAAGAAGTGGGGCACAGGAACCATGACTGGCATGACCCCCCTTGGCACTAGGAACCATGGGGTGACCAGCTCTGTTCTCAGGTGTGCTTGAACCACAACATCCAGTTATGTTTGTATAATAGCCTGCACCTCACAAAGTGCTCTCAATAGATTGCTTTGTTTGAACCTCGAAACAGCCCTACTAATTGGCTGCTGTTACTGCACCTGCCTTTAAAAATTATAGATTCGAGGCTCTGCTAAACTACTTTCCCAGTTAGCACACTAATCAGCAACAGATCTGAGCTGAGACTCACAATCTAGACCAGTGCTACCCAGTAGAAATAGTATGTAAACCACAATGTGCTTTTCAGTGTTTGAACAGTCATATTTATAAAAGTGAGAAGCATGTCTCATTCATTATAATGCTATCTTTAACTTTCTATATCTAAAATATTTTCATTCTAGCACGCAATCAATTACAAAAACAGCAGGAGTTTTTTCATTCTCTTCTCATGCAGATTTTGAAATTCAATCTGTAACTTTTCCTTATTCTAATGCAATTTTATTTGCATATATTGATTTGCTAGCCACACTTCAAGTGCTCAGTAGCTACAGTGGCTACTGTATCAGACAGTACTATACAAGGGATCAGCAAACTTTTTGACTTTTCTTTTTTTAATCAACCCTTTAAAAATTAAACTTAACCAACAGGCTGTAGAAAATCCTCACCTGCCAATTTCTGCTGTAGAGACTCCTAGAAGCCAAGATCACACCTCATTCATATACTGTCATGTCTTCCCATGCCTAACACATTACAGGTACTCACTAATTAATTGTGGAATTAAATTTGAGGTTTTTGGGGAGGTACTGGGGATCAAACTCAAGACCTTGCACTTGACAGGCAGGCACTTAAGCTGCTGAGTTATCTCCCCAGCCCTGAATTTAGATGCAGTTAAGTTAGATCAGGCAGAAGTTATTTCCATTGGAGAAGTAATAAGGATGAAATCAACATGATGGATCTGAGGCACATGGGTAGGGACAGCCCCAGTAGGGTGGTTTGCAGCCTCCACTCTCTCCTGTGTGCCCTGGGGCCATCGCATTGAGCCCCAGTGTTTCCAACTCTGCCTCTGGGTTTGACCTCCAGCTACCAGAATTCCCCAGAAGCATGGCAGGGAGAAGGAGTCAGAGTCCTGCTACATCTGAGGAGCCAGCCCTGGCAGCACTCACAGCAGCCAATGCCATTCCCGATGAAGAGCTGTGTCATGCCCTCTCCCTCTGTGCCAGAGTCTCTCTGGAAATGAACGCTCTTGCAAATCTAGAGAAAATGCATCTTCACTCTCCCTTTCAGTCTAAAAGCATCTACCTCCTTTACAGAAAAGGTAGTGAACCCGTTGTAATTATACCCCATGCACTGGGTGCAGGACAGTGACATTTAGCCACCCTTAAAACTGGGCTGTGTGGGGGTTGCGGTAAACATTACATAATTGTGTCAGCATGGATCCCAACAATGGACACCCAAACAGCAGAGTCAGAATAGAAGCTTCCCCAAAAAGTGTCTCAAAATGGGGCCCAAAACCCTTTCTTGAAGATAGCACCCCTCCTCTAGACATTGTTTTGCTTTTTTTTTTTTATTTTAATGCTGTCAGAAAGTTTTTTCCCCAGATTCTAAGGGACCAGGAAGCTCATGAAGCTGAGACAGAAACACCTCTAAGTCTTCGGCTAAGTCCTCTGCTCCTCGGGCCCCTTTTTTAGCTCACAAAGTTACAGAATGCAGGGAGCAGTGAGCTCAGTGTGGCTGGAGCAGGTCTTGAAAGACCAGGATGGAGAGTGTAAGTCTGGAAAGGATAAAGACAATGCTTGATGTAGGGAATGCAGAGTTGCTGGAGAAGTTTGTGATGGGAGGAAGCAAACACAATCTACATTCTGGAAAGAAGCTGGGGGACAGAGAGATAATGGCAATAGTTGGGCTGTGCAAGTGAGGGTGTGCAGAACTGGATTGATCCAGGGAGTATTTAAGAGACAAAAATCAATAGGATGTGGTGGGTGATGGGATGCAGGAAGGTCAAATATGGTCCCTAAGCTTCTGGCTTGGCTATGCAAGGGCTAATGATACTGAGCCCTGAAGGAAGATGGATTTGGAGGGAGTAGGTGATGCAGGGTTAGAGTGCTTGGGGACATTCATTCTTTTTTTAAATAATTTTATTGAGAAACAAATAGCAATGAGACAGTTTCAAAACTGATTAGTAGGACAGTTTCAATAATTAATACATTGCATATTGTTGTCTTCTTAGTGGTTATTCATAGTACAAGATGCAGACATGATATCCTGTCCAAAAACACTATGAGTACAAATCTTTCTTCTCATCGAATTAAAAGAAAGTAGCTGTGTATCTACCCTAACTACTTTGTATGTACAGATATAATATAATCCTTCATTTGTATCCCCTTTTTTGTTTAGTTTTATCAGAGATGGGTGTCCCATTGCTATGTCAATATTGTAGGGGCGTGAATTCAGCAAACTATTCCAATGTAGTCCAGTAGTACATAATAGTAGTGGGTTATCTGTAGGACTGGCAATGTCAGAAGTTGTTGAGTTGAGTCTTTTACAACTCACCATATTAATATGGCTTTACTTTTTGTACCTCGTTTTTATACTTTTCTGCTGGATGGTTAAGACCAAGATAAAGCAAGACCTGTATGACAATAAATGTAACTTCTGTATCAGATAAGGTCAGTCAAATCCCCTTAGGTTTTATCCTGAAACCCTGCACTGTAGTCTGTAGATCCGTTGTCAGTGTCAGCCATGTGGATACGTCATGGCCATTGCTTGACCAATTTGCTCTCTGTGAAAGCCTGAGAGAATGTTTTCTCTCCAGGTGACTCTCCTTAGGCACATTGTACATCATCCATCACTTTCCTCTGTGGCCTCAAAATCTACTTGATCAGAAAATTTGGGACATCACTGAGTTACAATATAGGTTCTCCTATGTCCTAAGTCTTCACTGACCTTGGAAGGCTGGGGCCAAATGTTGGCTGTCCTTGAAGCCCTTCTTTTTCTTTAATTTTTGGTCTGAAAACTTAGGTTGTAACCCTCCAGAAAGGAAGATTAATATTATTATCCTATAACATAGGCAGCTGAGCTTAACCTCACTATCTGTCTGAATATCAAACATCTTAGACATAACATGGAACAGGTATTTTCCATCAAGTATTGATATGTTAAACTTCAAATCCCTGCAGAATATGAAGAAAAAGAAACAAAGATTTAAAAATTTTCAAAAAATTTAAAAAATAGGAATAGACAATTACATATTTTTACACAGAAATTTAGAAATCTAACCATATAGAGCATTGTAGCAGTATAGTCCTATGACTTTTTTCCTTGTCTCTTGTTTTCATTTATTACTCTTTTTTTAAAAACAAACATTTACTTGACAGACAGTATGATAGTAAAGCAATATGCACTTAGAAGACCAGAATGACAGGCATTCCAAGCATGACCCTACTATTACACATTGCTATCTTCAGTGCAGTTGCTTAGTTCACAGGTATCAGCATGTATAGTTAGTCAGGGTGAGAATCTTACCAAGTAACTGCGAGTTTCATAAACCTGCTGAAGACTCTCAAGATCATTGCCTTACCCATCTTGTACATACAAATGTATGGCTTTGCCCCATCATGTTTCCTAGCTTTTCTCCTTGCCCTCTCTTTGTTGTCTAATCCTCAAGTTCTCGATTTCCTTTTAATTGTGTTATACCTTTCTATTTGTATTTCTTCTTTTGAGTACTTACACTTAGGGAGACTGGCCTTCTTTATTGTGGATATTCATTCTGAAATGCCTATGGGGATATTCAAATGGGAAGAGAAACAGAAAAGGTACCTCCAAAGAAAGGTGGAGGGAAAGACCTAGGTGTGCGGGTCTCTATGTCTAGAAGGTACTGAGCCTGGAGGTGAGGAGCTGCCTTGGGAGAGGAGAAGACCATGGGCACATGAGTCAAGGGCTGGAAAAGGAAGAGGTGCCAACCTGAAGAATTGGAAAGAACATTCCCAGAAGACAAAGGAGGAACCAGACAGGGAGTGACTCGGGAGCTCAGAAGCCAAGAAAGATGAGTCCTGGAAAAGCAGTGACTGATGTTAGAGAGAAGTGAGCTGCACACATTCCTCAGTCAGGGGTGCGCTGAACACCACTGTGTACTGGGACTATTCTAGGCACTGAGTATGGAGTACTGAGGCAAATACTACAGGCAAAGCTCCTACCAGGAGGGCAGCTGCATACTCATGTAGAAATAGAGAACTGTATAAGCAAATAAATAAGTGAATTTATTTGGTACATGCCATGAGCTGAATGGTGGCTCCCCAAAAGATATGCCCAAGACCTAACCTCTTAGGCCTGTAAATGTGACCATTTTTTGGAAATAAGGTCTTTGAAGATATTTGAAAATCTCCAAATGTGATAACCCTGGAATTAAAGTGCGCCTTAAACCCAATGACTAGTGTCCTTCTAAGAGAAAGGAGAAGAGAATATGAGACACAAACACTGAGGAAATCACAGCAAGATGGAGACAGAGACTGGAGTGACATTTCTATAATCTGAGAACTTCTGTCAGTGATCATAAACTAGGAAACTGGCTTGGAATAAATTCTCCCTCAGAGCCTCAGGATGAGCCAACCCTACCCTTGATTTCAGACCTCTGCCTTCCAAAACTGAGAGGATACACTTCCATCCTTTTAAGCCACGGCATCTGAATTTGTCCTAACAGCCCTAGGAAATTAATGCAATGTTAGAAGGTGACAAGGTACCTTCCCATTAGCTTAGTTATTTAAGTGCCTGCTTAAGCAAAGCAGTCAGGCTCAGGATACTGTGGTTTGATACCCAGATCCTCATGCCTTACCAGACCTGCCCTTAAGGCATCCTGCGCCAGCCAAAAAAAAAATCCTTATGAACTTTGGGGGCAACCCGCTTGGGCCTCCCTCCTGTCCCTCTCTTGGACAGGAGCCTTCTTTCCCTCAATAAATATAATATATTCTTCTCATAAAAAAAAAATTAGAAGGTGACAAATGCTATAGAGGGGGACAAAAGGAGGGAGACAGGGTGGGAAAGAGGACTTGGTCAGAGAAGACTGCACTGAAGAGATGAGGGAACTATCATGCAGCTGTCTGACAAAAAAAACACAAAGTGAACAAATAGTGCAGTAGCCCCAAGGAAGGGAACTGCTTAAAATGTTCAAGAAGAGCCAAGGTCACCAGTATAATAGGGCAGGGTTGGGGAGAGGAGGTTAATTCAGAGAGACAGCATGGGGCACGGCTAGGATGTTCTATGCTTCCTGAACCACAGTGTGCACGAGGATGGCCTGAGGAACAGCTACAAGCGCAGGCCAGAGCTTCTCCATTTACAACAAGCTGCTACACCATGCCTAGGCTGCTGCTGACCACTGAGATACAGAGGATTATTCAGAAGTATTTTGAAAACATTTGGAGAATCTAGAAAAATTGAATAGATTTCTATATATACACAATCTACCAAATCAAATCACAAGGCTACAGAATAACTAAAAAGATCAATAACAAGCAATGTGATTAAAGCAGTAATAAAAAGACTCTCCACAACAAAAAATAAATAAATAAAGGGCCTTCCCAGCACAAAGTTCACTGCTAATTTTATTAAACCTTTGAAGAACTAACACAAATACTCTTCATGAATGAAGAAGTGAATACCATGGCAACACTAATATAACTCACCTGGCTTTATTAATATCAAAGTAGCAGTCAGGCAAAGGGATATTACAAGCAGTAGTGATTTTATATAATGTTAAGGAAAAGTCCACCTAGAAGGAATAATAATCTGAAATGTCCATAATAACAGAATGTTATTATGCCCATAATAACAGAACTCTGAAATGCACTAGGCAAAAGCAGAACTGAAAAGAGTAATAGACAAAATTCACCATGATAGGAGCTTTCAACCCACTCTTTTTTGTTTGGTTGGTTTGTTGTTTCTTTTTTGTTTGTTTTTTGTTATTTAATGCATTTAATACAGGTTCTACAAATTCTCATTACACAGATGGACTTGCATTGATCCTCCTGATTTCAGCCTCCCAAGTGCTGGGATTACAGGCGTGCACCACCACGCCCAGTCTCAGCCACCAGCTCAGCACACCCGAGATGGGGCCAGCTCGGCATGCTGAGGATCGAGCCCCCATTCCTGCTTCTGCCTAAGCAGGCACTTCAGTCAGCTGAGCTAGCTGGCTCACCCTTCAACCCACTCTTTTAGTAAACAATAGAACAAGTAGAAAATCAATAAGGATAGAAAAGCCTTGAACATTGTCAATTAATTTGACCTAATTGACATTTATAGAACACTCTACCTAATATCACTAGAATACACATTCTTTTCAAAGGTACATAGAATATTTGAGAAAACATTCTGGGCCGTAAAACAAACCTAAACATTTTGAAAGAATTCAAGTTGTACAAAGTAGATTCTCAAGCCATAATATAAATGGACTCTATGTATATATCTACTTTTGTCTATATTTTAGGAAAGGACCTACAGGGTGTTCAGGGTCTCACTACTACACCACACTCACAGTGATTCTCCTGTTTACCACCTCCCAAGAGCTGGGATTACAGGCGTGCGCCACCACACCCAGTCTCATTCACTGTCTCAGCTCACCCCAGGGACAGGGCTGGCACAGCAGGCCCAGGGATGGAACTCTATCTTGATAAGAGAAAAAAATCTGGAAAATCTTCAAATATTCAGAAGTTGAATGACACACTTCTAAAAATCCAGAGGGCTAAAGTAAAATGAAAGGAGAAATTTTAAAATATTTTCCACTGAATGAAGTGAAAGCACAACCCCAAGAAGGTATGTGGAATACAGCCAAAAGCAATATTTAGTGGGAAATTTATGGCATCTGATATGAATATTAGAAAAGAAGAAAAGTCTCAAATCTATTATATAGACTTTTACATTAAGAAGCTAGAAGAGGAGAAAATTAAACCTAAAGCAAATGCAAGGAGGAAATAATAAAAAGTAAAATCAATAAAATCAAGAGCACAGAATAATACAAAAAGTTAATGAGATAATAAACCAGATCTTTGAAAAGATCTACAAACCTCCATCTTAATGGACTATGAAAAAAAAGTGAGAAGAAACAAATTATAAATCCTAGGAATGAGAGGCATCATTACTGAGCTCACAGACATTAGAGGATTATTAGAAGAAAATACTATAATCAACTACATGCTTTTATACTTGACAAGATTAAGTGGAAAAAGTCTATGGAAAATAGAAACTTCCAAATATCATCAAGAAGAAATAGTCTAAATAGCTCTATTAAAGAAATCAAAGCTGGCTAGGCATAGTGGTGCATGCCTATAATCCCAACACTTGAGAGGCTGAGTCAGAAGGATCTCTATGACTTCAAGGCCAGCCTGGGCTATATAAGCAAGTTCAAGGTCAACCTGCATTATATAGAAAAACCTTGCCTTTAAAAAAAGAAAAAAAGGTAACTAAGAAGAAATCAAATATACCTTTTAAAATCTCCCAACAATGAGATTTTTTCTTTCAGAAACAGCAGATTTCACTGGAAAATTCATCAAACTGTTGAAGAAGTCTTAACAGTTCTCCATAAAATCTTCCAGAATATAAAAGGAAAAAAAAAAAAAAAAGAATACTACCCAACCCAACTCATTTTATGGGACTAATTTTCTACTGATAGAAAAATCAGATGAAGATTTTTTTTAAAATGAAAATAGATATGCTTCATGAATATGAAAGTAAAAGCCCCTTTGAAAAACTAACACATCAAATCCAGCAATAGAGAAAATGGTAATACAAGATCAAGGTGACTTATCTCAGGAATGAAAGAAATGTTAAACATGGAAGATATCAATGAATGGAATTCAACATGTGAACAATTTGAGGGTGAGATAGTGCTCCATTTCCAGCCCTGCTCTAAAAACCACCTCAAACTGAGTGGCCTAAAAGCAGATGCATTCTCTCCCAGTTGTACGAGGTAAAAGTCTGAAGTCAAGAGTCGTGCTTCTCCATTCTCTAGGGAAAATTGGCTCCTTGTCTCTTCTGGCTTGCAGTGAATGCCTGCCAACCTGACATTTCTTGGCTTTGTACCAACATAACTCCATCCCTGCCCATGCCAGCCTTATCCTCTGGGTCTTCAAATCTCATATTCCTTATGTCTTAGTTATTTTTCTCATTGCTGAGACCAAATGCCAGATATCCAAAGTTAAAGGGGGAGAAGTTTATTTAGCTCACAGTTTGTGGAGGAGTCAGTCCATAATCAGCTGGCTCCCAGGCAGGGTGGCATGGCGCAGGGGCCACAGTTCGAGGCCACAGAAGACAACAAAAGTAGCAAGAACACAAGGGGGGAAAGCAATCTTTCTTCCTCCCTTACATTGTGAGCAGGCTACTCCCACCCGAGGGGGTTGGTCCTTTACACTGACTGCCCTCCTCTTACATATGCTCAAACTGAATACAAAGCAAAGACCCTGACCCCTGTAGAATCACTTAGTTAACAATCTAAACTTCTCAAATTGACACAATGAACAACATCTTAGAGCAGTAATGTCCCTCACACCCCAGGATATAGAACTGCTGTCAAGCTTCTAGATGCTAGAAGTTAATACAATGTATCAACCATAACACCTGTTTACCAGGATTAGGGCAGTGCCAATCCAATCAGGGGACTAATCCAGCAATCACCCACCTAATCCCAGCATTGCTCTTTGAATCAATCACAAACTCTAGATCCCACCACCTCTGGAACAAGCCACCCACCATGACTGCATGAGGTTTTGAAGGGACATCTAATCACAAACCACAACACCTCAGAAGGATACCAGTCATTGGATTTAAGTCCTACCTAGCCAATATGATGCCATTTTAACTTGATTGCATCAGCAATGACCCCATTTTCAAATGAGGTAACATTCATAGGAACCAGGAATCAGGATTTCAGTATATCTTTTGGGAGGGCATAATTCAGTCCATAACAAATAACTTAGAATCCTTTCAATAAATTCAGAAAAAGCATTTCAAAACTTAACATCCACTCATAATTTTTAAAAAGTTTAGTCTACTAGAAACAGAAGCAATTCTTTCAATATGAAAAATAGCAACTACAGAACATATGCAGGAATTAGCATAGTAGTTAATGGCAAATAATAATAATTAATAATAATAATAATGCTTTTCCCTAAAATAGAAACTAGGGTAAGACTGTTTATTCTCACTGCACCTATTCAAAACCACATTAGAAGTCCTAGATAGTGAAATAATGCAAGAAAAATAAATACATAAGAGACGTACACATTGATTTGTTTTTTTGTTTTGTTTTGTTTTGTTTTTTTGCTTTTTGAGACAGGGTCTCACTATGCAGTTCAGGCTAGCCTTAAACTCACTTTGTAGCTCAGGCTGGTCTCGAACTCACAACGATCCTGCTGCCTCAGCCTCCCAAGTGCTGGGATCACAGGCCTGCACCACCACGCCCGGCTGAGACATACACATTGAAATAAAGACTAGAACTGGACCTAACTTTATGGTTGTGTACACAGAGACTTTTTTTAAAAACTTACAGAACTAGAACTAAGAAGTAAGTTCAGAAAAGTGAGAGAACACAGTGTCTGAAGAACCCAGGCTACTATCATCCTAGGCTAGCCAGAGGCCACTGTAAGACCCTTGCAATCCCCTGTGCTTTACACCAGCTAACAATGTGTGACCAGTTTAATCAGGCCACGTGACCAATACACCACCTAACGCCCATCACCCTTTAGCCTTGTCCTTTGCCCACATCGACACTTCCTGTACTTCCTAAAGCCTCCTCTCCAACAAGTTAGCTGTTCCACCTTTTCACTGAGTTCTCCCATTCAAATGCCCTGTTTTGACCTTTTACCTGCACAGCACCCCCCCCCCACCTTTGCCGTCGCAGCCCTACTTAAAAGTACAAGACCTGCATGAGAGCTGCCGGTCTGATTTAAGTGCCGCAGCAGTCAGAGCAGTCCCCTCGGCTGTGCTGTCAATAAACCTGTCCTGGCTGGTCAGCTTGCATCTTTGTTTTTATTCCTTTTTCATAACAATGTCAATGGACAAAACGTCATGATATCTGTACTACTAATATGAACTCTCAGAAACTGAAATTTATAAAATATTTATGATAGCACAAAAACCTACAACAGTTGCAAATACGACATAAAATATGTGCAGTATCGGTGTGTTGCAAACTAAAAAATGGATATAAGAGAGCAAAAAAGCCCTAAATATATGCATTTATATTGATCATGGATTTGAAGACTCAATGTTAATTAAGATGACAAGTACCCCTAAAGTACACTACAGATTGAAATCAATTTTATTTGAAATCTCTGCAGGAATTTTTATAGAAATCAACATTCTGACTCCAAATTTTATATAGAAATACAAGGGAACTAGAGTAGAAACAATAATTTTGAAAAATGACATTTGAGAACTCACCCCACCAGATATCAAGACTTACCACAAAGCCTAGTGCTCAGGCTCCAGCGTGGTCTTAGAACACAGGACAGACAGTGACATGCTGGAGCCAGCCTCTTACCCGCTTGTGAAAGCCACGTTTAAATTTCCAGGAGATTTACAGGTTGGTTGTTGTCATACTGGTTACTTGAAATTGCCTACTGTAAGAGTAGTTTTTAAACAAAACTCAGCAAACCACAAATCAGGACCACACTACCCGCCAACCACTAAAAGCCAGTTTATAAAACTTTGCCAGGACAAACTTACACCTAAATCAATGAAACAGAAGTTGACCCAGATATAGCTGGGCAATATATTTTTAGTGAAGTTACAATGGCTATTTAATAGATAAAAGACAGTCTCTCCTACAAATGGGTAAAACACAATGGACCTCCACATGCACACAGGATTCAGGGTAGGGGGATAGGACAGAGACGGAGGCGGAGGCAGAGACAGGAGGAAGGATGAAAAAAAGTGAGCGAGAGAAGGAAGGAGGAAGAGGAAGGGAGAAAGGTGTTTTGATTACTTTTCTCTCAGTACTGAGACAAAATACTTGACACCCAAATTAAAAAGGGAGAAGTTTATTCGGCCCATGGTTTGTGGCAGTTTCCATCCATAATCAGCTGGCTTCAAGGCAGGGTGGCATGGCACAGGGGCCACAGCCCAAGGCGGCAGAAGAAATCAAAATTGGCAGAGCACAAAGGGGAGAAACAAGCCTCTTCCTCCCTTATATTGTAAGCAGGCTTCTCTGACCTGGAGGGCTACAGCTCTCACCATCTCAGCGCCCCCCTCGTGCATAGGCTTATGATGTTTACAAAATGAGGACCCTGGCTCCCTGCTATGTCCCCTACTTAGAGTTCTAAACTTCTCTAAGTGACACAATGTATCAACCATTACAGAAGGAAAGAAGGAAGGGAGGATCCATCCCTTAAACCATACCCAAAATGTAATTTGAAACGGATTACAGATGCAAATTTAAAACTATACAATATGAAAACATAAGAAGGATTATTTGTGAACTTATGCCAGACAAACATTTTTTAGATAGGACCCAAGACCGAACTAATCAATTAGGCTTCACCAAAATTAAAAACTTTACAAGACACTTCTATAAAAATAAAGGCAAGATACAGTGTAAATGAAATCATATATATGACAAATGACTTGGCATCTATTGACAAAGACTTAACATAACTCTCAAAATTTGATAATGAGCAAAAAGTTACCAATTCACTTTTTTAGATAATCCAAGGAATTGAATAGGTTCTTTGCATAGCAATAAGCAAACCAAAAAATGTTCAACATCAGAGCCACTGGGGAAATACAAATTAAAACCACAATGAGATACTGCTATATCCATACTCAAATGGCAAAAATTATTTTCCAATTAATGATAGCAAATGCTGATGAGTTTGCAAAGCAACTGAATGCCTATGCATTGCTGGTGAGAACGAGAAATGGTGCAACCCCTTTGGAAACCAGTTTGGCAGTTTCTTGTAAAGTGAAGCATAGCTATCCTATACAGTGCAGCAATTCCAACCCAAGGTAATTGCCCCCTAAAAAAAAAATCCATACTAATATTTAGAGATTGACTGGTATGGTTTAGACTTAAACTTCCTACAAAAATCTCATGTGTGCAGAGGCTGGATCTTAGCAGGTAACTGAGTCATAGGGGTGCTATATTCAAGAGTGGGTTAGCAAGCTGAACATGTGACTAGGAGGTGGAGCCTGGCTGGAAGAGGCAGATCCCTGTGGCTGCAACCTTGAGGGGTACATTCTTGCCCCCATCTTTACCTTTGTCTCTCTGCTTCCTCCTTGCCATTGAATGTCCTCCTGTGATATTCCTACCTTGGAGCCACCTGGCCATGAATTATCCTCTGAGGCCCTGAGCCATATAAACCTTTCCTTCTTCAAATCACTGGTGTCAGATACTTTGTTCTAGTGACAGGAAAGCAACTTGCACAGCAGCTTTATTTATATTTGGTAAAACTGGGGAGAATCAAATATACCTCAACTAGAGAATGGACATGCATCTGTGAAATATCCTCCAAAGGAATCTTCCTCAGTATCCAAAAAGAATGAGCTGCTAACACACAACAATAAGAATGAAAAATGTTCTGCAATAAGTGAAAAAAGAAAACAGCCTCAAAGACTACACACTGTACTGGGGCCAGGGAGATGGCTCAGTGGAATAAGTGCTTTCCTGGCAAGCACAAAGACCTGAGTTCAATCCACGGTTCCACAAAAAAAAAAAAAAAAAAAAAAAAAAAAAAGACTATACACTGTACTACATAATGGAATTCTATGTGACATTCTATTATACAATTTAAATTCTATAAATGTATATTTTATGTTTAATTCTATTTAGAGGATTTATGTGAGTCTATTTATATCGTCTTCTGGAAAGGTAAAAGTATAGACAGGAAACAAATCAGTGATTACTAGTGGGTGAGATAAGGGGAAAATCTGCTCCAGAAGACTTATTCAGGCTGATAGAACTGTTCTGTATCTTCAGTTCAGGTTAAACCCTGTATGTGCTTGTCAAAATATGCAGAATGCAGATGAATTTTACCATGTATACATTATTTCTTAATGAAAATATAGCTTTGTTTTGTTTATTGTTTTTCTTTGTTTTTTTTTTTTTTGTTTTTTTTTTTTTTTTGTATTTTAGGGAAGGACCTCAGGATGTTCAGGATCTCACTACTAGATTGGATTCATAGTGATCCTCCTGTTTACAGCCTCCCAAGAGCTGGGATTACAAGTGCATGCCACCATGCCCAGTCTCAACTGAGGCTCAGTATGCCCCAGGGGCAGGGCTGGCACTGTTTTGCTTTGGGTTTTTTTTTTCCATAATGTTATTGAGAAACAAATAGCAAAGAGACAGCTTCAAATCAAATTAGTAGGACAGTTTCAATAATTCAATAATAATACATTGCACATTGTTGTCTTGGTGGTTATTCACTGTAGAAGATGCAGACAAGATATCCTGTTTACAAGCACTATTAGAACAAATCTTTCTATTCATTGAATTAAAGGAATGTAGCTGTATAACTATCCAGATACAAAATGGTGGTTCATTTGTGTCCCCGTTTTTTGTTTAGTTTTGTCACTTAAATATTATAGGTGTGTGAATTCAGCAAAATATTCCAAAATAGTCCAGTAGTCCATAATAGTACTGGGTTTTGTTTTATTTTTAAAGAAAGCACCTACTCTAGCTGTTCCTTAGGAATAGAGCAGGGGGAAGGGTAAGAGCAGAGAGATTACTGCAGTGCCAGGTAGAATAGCTGAGCAGCTTGGACAGAAAGTGGCCTCAGGCCTACCAGCACAAAAGTCATGGGTGACGACTCCAAGGGAGGTACTTCCAGTGAAGGAGCAAAGGGAGAGCCAGACTAAGAGGACAAGGCGTGGGAAGCAAGGGTGTGCCAGCTCTGCCAGTTTCCTACTTGTGCTAATCCGTGCTGTGATAGCAGAATGCCTTAATGGGTGACTTCAACATAGCAGAAATTTATTGTCTCCATTCCAGGAGCCTAGAAAGTCCAAGGCCGAGGAGCTGGCATCAGTCCTTTTCTGTTCTCTCATTTTTGTTTTATGAAATTGGATGTGCTGACATTTGGTCCATATGTTTACAATTATCATCTCTGGGGCTGGCATCCAGTGAGGGCCTTCCTGATAAATCCTTACAAGATTGAAAAGAAAAAGAGAATCCATTCCCACAAATGCTTTTTATGCAACATGGGCCCATCCATGTGGGAGGAGCCTCCGGGATCTAAACACCTCCCATCATGCTCCGCCTCCCAACAGTGTTGCACCAGAGATTTTCTAACACACGAATTTAAAGGGTTCACAACACACGCTCAGACCACAGCATCACTTCAAGCAACCTGCATGGACCTGCCCAAACGGATGTCCCCTGACTCTGAGATGGGTCTGAGCTTGAGGTGACCAACTGTAATGGTTAGTTGTGCTGTTAACTTAACTAAGAAGCACCCATCTGATTGGCTTAGCATGGTTCTGGGCATGTCTGGATGACTGGCTCAAGTGAAGAGGAAAGACTCGCTGGAGTCATGGCTTATGTGTAGGTATTTCCCTAAAGCATGGTGTGCTCACACGGGGGATTTTGGAATTGGCTGATCACAGGTATGTGACATTACACTATTGACTGATTTAGCATAGTTCTGGAGGTAGGTGATGGCATTAATGAAGGGGGAAGCCTCAGCGTGGGTGTGCGGAGCACCAACCAAGGCTTGCAGTTTGGATGACAAAAAAGGGGAAGTTGGAGTCTGCTCTTTTGCATCTTCAGGGGCGCTCTAATCATCATCACCTTATTCTTTTCCTCTGATGAACCCTAACTGATACATCAACCATTTCAGTTTGCCTGGGACTTCCCTGATTTTAACCTCTGAAAGTACCACTCAGTCCTTGGCACACCAGGGCAATGGTGAGTATCTACCTGCCCCAGCTAGCCAATCACCCTCTGTTCTACCTCCCCTACTAAGTAGTATCCAACCCTGATAAGGCTCTGAGTTCCTTTCTGAAACAGCTCACAGATGCAGGCACACAGGAATGCTGATGACAGAAGGGCACTCTGCTTTTTCTTTAATGTCACCTTATGGCTGTAATATGATTCTTGATATCAGAAATAAAAGATGGCATTGCCAAGCCACTGCCTCAGCATGGAGAGCACACACATCACTCTCATTCCATGTCTGGAAGGACTGTCTTAAAACATATTCAGCGGCTTTTGTTTTGGTCATATACTAAGCATCTTCACAACTTTCAGGCACTTCCTCCTTTTTAAGATCTCTCCTCAGTTTCCACAGTGCTCTCGTCTCCTGAGTCCTCTCCAACTTTTCTCTATTTGTCAGCCTCTTTCCTGGACTGAGGGAATCCATCCCTTCCTAGTGGATGCTGGTGAAGCTGTCTGTCTGAGATAACATTTGAGTGCCTGGACTTGACACCAAGGCTTGAACTCTAGTTTTCCCACTTTCTAAAGCAACCTTCAGCATGTTGCTCCTCTGGCCTTTGGGTTTCCTGTTTGTAAAATGGGTATAATTAATTCTACCTCACTGTATTGTCATGATAATGAAATTAGATTATGTATTGAGGGGAAAATTTCAGAGTGACACTTGTAGTAGATGACAGCAAGACATAAGTGCAGCCCTTGGTGGTATAAAATGTTTCTGACAGTACTGATCAACAATAGAGATGTGGTTAATAAGTTAGGCTACACAAACCATGATTTATTTATAGAACACTGTATAATACAGCCATTAAAAATAATGTTCTGAAGAATATTTAATGGCACAGAAAAATGATCACAATATAATTTTAAGAGAAAATTACGCTATAAAAGTCAAAACTATTCTAAAAAGTGTGTGTGTGTATGTGTGGGGGGGGTGTACATGTAAAAAAAAAAGAACTAAGAAGAAATGTAGCAAAATATTGTCCAACTAACCTTTCCTTTTTACTTTCTTATATTCTACATTTCAAATTTTCTCTAATGAACATGTATTATTCTCATAACAATAGCTATTATGTTTAAAATTGAGTCATCAATTTATTCATTCAGTGAAGAGTTTTCTAGCACATATTATAAACCAAGCAATGCTTTAGACTCCAGGGATACTGTGTTGAAAATTTAACAGGAAGGGTTTTCTCTGTAGACTTGCATTTAATTTTCCATAATTGTTTTCTGTGCTACTTTTGTCTCCACCTGTAAATTGTTTAGACTCTGGGGAAGAGAGATTTTAGTCCCCCTTTCTATAGCCCCAAACCATCATGTTCCATGAACCCAGAAAGAAATTGATGATATTTCACTCTAAAAACCCAGAATTGGCATGGGGAGATAGCTTGGCAGTCTAAGCGCTTACCTAGCAAGTACAAGGACCTGGGTTTAATCCCCGGTGCCACATACTGTGCCAGTCCCACCCCAGAGGCACAGATGTACAGGCCACCAAACCTGGGCATGGTGACACATACCTGTAATCCCAATACTGAAGAGGCTGAGACAGGAAAATCACTATGAGTCTGAGTCTGAGCTGAGCCACATAGCAAGACCCTATACCAAATAAATAATAAATAAATAACCTGAGGATTAATTGAAGTGAGCAATTTCCTAAAACCAGCCATTACAGGAGGAACAGATAAGATGCCTTCCTGTTTTGGGACTCTTATCTGTTCCCTTCCTCCATTGTCCTGGGGTTGGGAAGAGACCACCTGTCTTCTCAGAAGCACAGCAGCCACGTGGCTGGGTGGCCTTTTTTGATGGAAGCTTCTCATTCTTCAAGTTCCACAGAACACACAGCAAACTGTACTTTTCCACCCTCAGTAAATCCAGACCAAGGTGAGAGTTCACTAATTTTACACCCTGAATCCCTCAGACAAAAGACAAAGCTTACGGCTGGGTGTGGTGGCACCCATCTGTAATCCACAACTCTGGAGCTGAAGCAGGAGGATCACCATGAGCTGGCGGCCATTCTGGCAGATGAAGTGAGTTCAAGGCCATCCTGAGCAACATAAGGAGACTGTGTCTCAAAGAAAAAGGACAAAGTCTACAAATTGTTCTTACAATAATGTATTTCAACTCATAAGCTAAGCATAAAAATTTATGGAGAAAACTAAGTATATTGAGGTTCAATTATCAAAATAGTATGTTTTAAATGTATTTATAGGGTAGGGATGTAGTTCAGGGGCAGAGCCCTTGCATGCCCACGGCACTGAGTTTGATCATCAGCACTACCAAATAAATAAATACATGAATAAAGTATGTGCATTATGTAAGAATTTTAAAAAAGAATCAATTTGATTCTCTGAATCACATTTTTTAAAAATAAGAATTCCATCTGAAATGGGGGTAAATTGAAGCTAATATTATTTTTTAAAGACAAGTAGGCTGGCTTTGTCAGTCTGAACAAGAGTGCAGACTGCAGGGATGTCTATGATGAGGCAGTCTGTGGATCCAGCTGCTGGGGGCGTCTGGGTGTGCCAAGTGCTGGCCGTCCAGTTCTCAGAGACATGTGGTGAAAATGGGATTTTGTCTTCCACACGCTTTACAAAGGAGAGGGTTTCTTCTAGGAGCAGCAGACTTCTCCAAGTGTTTTTCATCGAAAGATCAATGAATTCATCTTTAATTAGGTCAAAATTTGAGACAGCTTATATTAGCAAGAAGAAACTGTGACACTCTAGGTCAGTTTTGATATCATCAAAGTACAGCATATATAAATTTTTAAAGGTTTGAAAGTATTCGTATGTACTTATAGACTGTTCAGTGCACTGACAGAACTTCACATCTGTGCTTCATGGAGGCAGCCTACTTCCGGCAGGCACACGTCTGCGAAGAGGTCCGCTCCTCTCTCCATCCATCCTCCAGCTCAGTCAAGGAGTCTGGCCATGTCCTCAGGAGCACCCAGGACTGTGGCATCACAGCCTTGAGCGGGAACTGTGATCTCATCCGGATGCCTAAGGGCTCGCGAGGGTGAGCCAACCCACAGACAAATGTCTGCAAAGTGTTCGAGGAGGAAGTGTTCTCTTTCATTTAGAATGTTTTCTCTTACAATTCACTGAGTTTCTCTGAGGAAGAGAGTCACTTCTTTTCCTGATACCATTTCTTAATGGACAAATCCTTTAAAACTACTATTATTCAGAGTAAAATTTTTGATAGAGATCAAAGTTGATGATTTTTTTTTAACAAAACCTCTCATGATTTTTGGGAGACCCAGATTATGTGTTGAGTAGAACAAGCGAACACAACACAAGGTGCTTGCTTATTACCTCAAAGATTCAGTAGCAAAATCAGTTGCACACCCAAGCATCCCAGGAGCTCCATCTGTGTGTGGGTGTGAAGCTTATCTATCCTGTCAGGTGTGTTTAATACAAACACACACATGCAGCATTTCCAAAATATCAGCCATCTTTGTCTTCCAAGCATTCATGAACAGGAATTCTTTGTTGCTCTCAACAGGCATACAAGGGGAATAAAACAAACAGGCGAATAGTGAAGTGGTGGCTGTAGTTTCCTGCCATGATTTGCTGAGGGGGATGACAGAGCTGCCACCTCATTCTCAGTGTGTGCAAGGCAGCCTTCCATCACTGTAACAGATACCTGAAATAAGCAATGTATATGGAAGAGCATTTTATTTTAGCACACAGTTTAGAGGTTTCTGTCCACAACTGCTTAGCCTCATTTCTTTCAATTGTATGGCAAGGTAGGACATTAATGTGGGTTCATGAGGCAGAGAAAGCTGTTGGCCTCGTGGCACCCACAAAGTGAAGGAGAGAAGCAGGTCCTATCATCTGCTTAAGGGACACACTCAGTGACCCAGCTACATGCCACCTACCAAAGGCCCCATCACCTCCCAACAGCATCCCAGGCAACCAAGCCTACAACCTGCAGGCCTCCGAGGAACATTTATCCAAATAATAGTGATGTAGGGAATGAAACTCCCAATCAAAAGGTACCTGGGATGAGTTCGTGTTCTCTAAAACTGAAAAATGAGTTTTATGAACAAACAGAGGTTAAGAGCAGAATATTTATTGAGGGAAAGAAAGCTTCTGCCAAAGAGAGGGACAGAAGGGAGACCTGAGAAGGTTACCCAGGAAGCTGTCTTTTACAGGGATTTTTATAGAGTAAAATGATGTGATGAGGCAGGGCTAAAGCGGAGAATGTGGAAACTCACTTAGGTGGGCATGAAGTAGGACAAAATTATGGCCAACTAATAGGGTTACATGTACCATTGCTCAGGTAAAATAGATTAAATCCAGAGCCAAATGGGGAAGGAATATAAAACAGTTTATCGGATAACCCGTAGCAGTTGGATTAGTGAATCCTCCAGATTTGCTCAAAGTGTTGATCAATCCTGGATACTTATCTCTATAGGGTAAGCACTGTTGGAGCTTTGGTCTTTAGGTCTGGCCCACAGTGGGAGCATCCATCGCTCTCACAGTTGCAGAGTATCTTGTCTTCTATGCCACCTCCTTAAGGGCCCACTCCTGTCTGACTGCCTATACTATTTCTGTCTAATTCAGCAGCCTACTACAAAAGCAAAACATGTCAAGACATGCCAGCTGTTCATGAAAGTGCTTCGTTTACTTAGGGAACCACTTCTAGTTTCTACTTATTTCAGTTCACAAATTCCTCCACATTCCAGTGCATGGTGCTGGTAAGTAAAGTTTTTCCAGGAGTGTAAGGCTTCCTTTGTCTAGCAGCTGGTAAGAAGCTTCAAGAATGCTTCCAGGAAAGATGTTCAGGAAATTGCAAGTTCACATGTTGGAAGTGTTTCCTATTGAACTTCCTTCCTGTACAAATGCACAGAACTCATTTCATTTGGGTACTTTTGCAGATGGTCATAAGAGAAGTATTCTTTCAGTATCCATCCCTCCAAACTCCATCCTCAAGGACCTTCCCCAAAAGAAAAGAGTCCTCTAAATGTTTGTTCCATCATCTAATATAAATGGAGATACATACACGGTTTTTATTGGCTCTTCCCAATTTTTTTCCCCCAGGGCAAGATAAATTGGGCCTATAAAAATAAAAATAAGACAAAATATTTTATTTCACTGACAGTCTTTACCTCGATATTTGGGGGGTTCATTGGGCCTGGCTAGCAGAAGCGGCACTCACAAGCTGCTTGGAAGGTACTCACCAGGATCCAGGTACTTGGAAACAGAAAGGAAATAAAAACCCCAAATGTGGGAAGGAAACTTGAAAGAGAAGTCTACTAAAGGAACTTCAGAATCAGAGGTATTTAGAAAAAAGAAACAGGGCTGCCTCCTAACCACAACACTGCCAAGAGCCCAGTCCATCAGACACACCACTGTTGGAAAAGATCTAATCCCAAGAAGGAAGGAAAAAGCCTAGCTTAGCGGCAGTGCAGTGCCTGTCACCAGTGTGATGAGGATGTGGAGAAAAGACAGCAGACCAACACATGTGGTCATTCCTTCCCAAACTTCACTGTGTTCTGTGCTCATGTGGTATTCTGCCTTCCAAATACCACTGAAAACTCAGCTCCAATGAGGGATCCTTCCCACCACCCAGCCATAGTGGCTCAGCTCAGAGCCCATGGGAGCTCCCATCCACTGGCTCTCAAACACTACTGAACTCCAAACAGAAAGCTCCTCCTTCATAGATCCCTACATCCCATTGAATCCAAGGGCTGGACCAAGACTACTTGAAAGACCAGGACAGAGAGTCTGGCATAGGCTGGAAGCCAGCAAAGAGTGGCAGTGCCAGAAAGTACTGATGGCACACTCAGCTGGAGAGGCACAGAAAGAGAAATGTAAACAGTTGCAAGGATTGTCATGGAGGAAAGGAGATGGAGGTCACAGAAGTTTCTCAAAAGAGCAGCAGGAGATCAGAACATGGCCAATCCTGCTGTAACTCTCTTTCCAATATAATTGGAGGTGTCTGATAATAAGACAGAGACAGAAACCCCTGGTCTTGTTACACTGAATTGGTTGATTAGTTGCATGACCATTAAAATATACCCAAAGCTAGTGCTAGCTTCGGCAGCACATATACTA
Source organism: Ctenomys sociabilis (assembly GCA_004027165.1). Classification (NCBI taxonomy): domain Eukaryota; kingdom Metazoa; phylum Chordata; class Mammalia; order Rodentia; family Ctenomyidae; genus Ctenomys; species Ctenomys sociabilis. The sequence goes on along the minus strand of PVKA01006268.1, from coordinate 2,539 downwards.
AAATTGGAACAATACAGAGAAGATTAGCATGGCCCCTGCGCAAGGATGACATGCAAATTCGTGAAGCATTCCATATTTTTCAACTTCTTTGAATAACTCACTATTGTTGTGGAATGCTGGACTGTGTTGGATTGTGTTGTCGAGTTCAAGCACCTAAGTTACATGAATGACAATGGAGTGCCCCTTTTTGACAGGTGTAGACTAAGGAAGGGGTATAGAAAGGAAAAAATCATGATGTGTGTGTATAGACAGTACAGTTGGGATAGATAACACTGTGCTTCTACATAATCCTATGAGAGGCAAGATTTGCATTGATGGTGGTTGGATAGAATATTATGTCGGCTTCTAGTACTATAGACAACCACTAGGAAAATAACAAGGTAGAAAGTATTAATTATTGAATCTTTGATGTAATTCAGGTATAAAAAATAAGATACACAAATAGCTACACTCCCTTTATTTACTGATAAGAGATATATGGTATAATGTCTGTAAGTATAATATCATGTATGAACCTTATATGATACCAAAACATTATGAAAACAGTTTGCAATGTATTAATTTATCAGATCCATCTTGTCAAGGTATCTTAAAACTGTCTCATTGATATTTGTACTTCAATAAAACAAAAATTGAAAAATAATTTTAAAAAAAAAAATATATATATATACCCAAAGCTAAAACCACTTCCAGAGAGAAACATACTCTAGAGAAACTTCCACAATAGCAAGCTTTTCTACCTGAACTGATCTTGAACCCTAAGCACAAAACAAAAAGCAAAAAAACAAAAGCCAACAAAATGTCTCCAAAAAAACTCTTAGCTCCCAAAAACCTGATACCACAGGCACTTAAATGGAAAAAAGTTCAGGAAAAGAACTCAAAAGCAAAACAGCTAAAAGATACGAAGAAATGAAAGAAAATCCACAAAATATTCAGTGAGCTTACAGAAGATATAAATAAACAGAAAAGGGATCTGACTAGTAAAATGTTCAACAAATACCAAAAAATTGACTGAATTAAAGAATATAATACAAGATATAAATGACTACTTTTGTGAAAAAGATTAAAGACTATGAAAAGAAATTAAATAAAAATATTGGATATGAAAAATCCTATTGGAGGTTTGAATAACAGAAATGACCAATCTGAAGTGAGATTGTTGAAACTTGAAAACACATTTAATATAGTAGATCATGTACTCAGTGAAACCCTAGAATCAAGAAGACATCATGGAAGCTGAATCTAACAGCTATTAAGTAATTGAAGAAACCACCTTAAAAATTATAGAAGTAAAAGAGGTCCAAAAATGACACCAAAGATATAGAAATTAAATCACAGCAGAAAATTTTCCAAATCTAAAGAAAAAATTCAACATCCAGATAAACGAGACATACATAGAACACAAAACAGCTCTGGCCAGAAAAGCATCTCTCTTGACACACACCATGATCAACATCCCAAATTCAGCACAAAGAAAGAAAACTGAAAGGTGTTACAAAAAATAATCAAGCAAGCTATAAAAGCAGGTCTATCTGAACAACTGAAGGTTTGTCCATGCAGACCTTGAAGGCCAGGAGAGCCTGAAGTGAAATTTTTCAAGTTTTCAAAGAAAACAATTACCAAGAAATAGTACTATATCCTGAAAAATTAGTGGAGAAATAAAGACTTCTCATGACAAAGAGATCCTAAAGAAACTCATGACCACCAAATCAGCTTTGCCAGATCACCAAAAGCCCAAAAGAAAGACCATATCTCACTGAAGACTAGGAGGAGACAGCAGAATCAGCACTGAGAAACCAAAATAATAATAAAAGTCAATAAAGAACTGTCAGTCAAAACACTCAGTGTCAGTGGTTTTAATACTTCAATCAAGAGACAGGCTGAAAGGCCAGATCATAAAACAGAACACAACCATATGTTGCCTGCAAGAAATATACCTCATGCACAATAAAACAAAACCAAAGGAAAAACCTGCAAAGTGAAAGTGAAAGGATGGCAAGCAATACTCCATGCAAGTAAAGCCCAAGAGCAAGAAGGTATAGTTATCTCACTTTTAAACAAAGTGGACTTTAAGCCAAAACTGATCAGGAGAGACAAATAAGATCGCTGCATACTGGTAAAAGAGATAGTTTATCAGGAAGAGATAATTGTGATTATATATCCACCAAATATCAGCATATCTAATTTTATAAAACAAAATTGGTGGACAGAAAAGGACAGCAAGATAGCTCAGTGGACTAAGAGCCTGCTTAGGCAAGCTCAGGGACAGGGGTCAGATCCCTAGCACCACATGCCCTGCTGGCCCTTCCTCCAAGTGCCCTAAGCTAGCCTTGGGACTGGGCATGGTGAAACAAGCCTGTAATCCCAGTGCTGGGGAGGCTGAAAACAGGAGGATCACTACAAGTCTGAGTTGTGTAGTAAGACCTTGAACCAAATACATTAAGAAGGAAGGAGGGAGGGAGGGAGGGAAGAGAGAGAGGAAGGAAGGAAGGAAGGAAGGAAGGAAGGAAGGAAGGAAGGAAGGAAGGAAGGAAGGAAG